>JBBPUI010000608.1:0-14958 GCA_038094615.1 Heimioporus aff. retisporus
GACTCCGCATGTTCGTCAAGGACTACGTATCCTCGTGTACCGTGTGCTCCCGTGCAAAGGTTCCCCGACACCGCCCTTACGGCCTGCTTAAGCAACTCCCTATCCCCGAATGTCCTTGGCACTCCATCTCCATGGACTTCATTGAACACCTCCCCTCCTCCGGCGGCTACACCTCCATCCTCGTAGTCGTCGATCGCCTTTCTAAACAAGCCATTTTCATCCCTACCCACGACACCATCACTTCCCCCGACCTAGCGAAGCTCTTTGTAGCGCATGTGTTCTCGAAGCACGGAGTTCCGTCCCACGTCACCTCCGACCGTGGATCCGAGTTTGTATCGCATTTCTTCCGCTCCCTTGGTAAGGCCCTCGGTATGACACTTCACTTCACCTCCGGTTACCACCCGGAAGGCGACGGACAGACCGAGCGGACTAACCAGACCCTGGAGCAGTATCTCCGGATCTACTGCGGATACCAACAGGACGACTGGGCAGACCTGCTGCCTCTCGCAGAGTTTGCCTTCAACAATGCGCCGAGCGCCACTACTGGCATCTCCCCTTTCTTTGCGAATAAAGGTTACCACCCCGATATCTCCATCCACTCCGACCTCACCCTTTCCTCCACTCGAGCTCAGGAATACACCTCCGACTTGCAGCAGCTTCACGAGTACCTCCGCTCCGAGATGGCGCTTGCTCAGCAGCGCTATCAAGGGCCCGCTGACGCTCGGAGATCTCCTCCGCCGGACCTCAAAGTCGGTGACGAAGTCTTCGTCAAGGCCAAGTACTTCCGGACCACGCGCCCCTCCCAAAAGCTATCCGACAAGAATCTCGGACCATTCGAGATTATCGCGCGCCCCGGTACGCACTCCTTTACACTCCGCCTGCCCGACACCATGCGCTCCGTGCACCCCGTGTTCCATGTCTCGCAGCTCGAGCCCTCGGTTCCCAACACCATCCCAAACCGCGTACAACCTCCGCCTCCGCCTGTCGAGATCGACGGCGAACTCGAGTATGAAATCGCAGAAATCTTAGACTCCAAGATCGACCGCCGGCGACATCAATGCCAACTCCTCTACCTCGTCAAATGGGCCAGATATGAGGGGACTGATGAAGAAACCTCATGGCTCCTCGTGACGGAGTTAGACAACGCCAGTGAACTGATCGAGGCTTACCACCTCCGCTACCCGACCAAACCCGGACCTTACAGTCCACCCTCATAGATATTTCTTTTCCTCTGTTCCTTTCTCTTCTCCGTTTCTTTTCACTCCGCTTATCCGATTCCGATTCATAGACATATACATTCAAAGAAAAAAGGAAACAAACAAAACAAGTATACTACCGTACGTTTAGTCCTGTGTCTGCGACGGAGGCGGCGTACTCCGCTCCTCCGCTCGCACCCCTTCTCCTGCATCCTCCTTCTCCTTCTCCTTCTCCTTGCCTTTCCCTTTCTCCGTCTCCGCTTCCTTTTCCTTTTCCTGTTCCGTCTCCTTTTCCTTCTCCTTCTCGTTCTCCTTCGACTTCTCTGTCTCCTCCATCACCACGTCCTCCGTCTTCTCCGTCTTCTCCTTCTTTTCCCCATCCCTCGAGCTCCCCTCGACGAATTCCCTCCTCCGCACCTCCTGTCCAATCCTCCATGACTCCAGCGTCACGAGTTTCTCGTGCGCCGCGCTCATCCGCTCCATCGCCCTAACCATCCGCTCTTGCAGGAGTAGCCCCTCCTGGTAAACCACTCGCGTCCGCTCCGTCTCCTCCGTCCACTTGCTCACCGCCTCGGTGAGCATCCCCAACGCGTCGCGATGGTTTGCTGTGCTCTCCATCAATTCGAACGGTTGGAGGCTACCTTCTTCTTCTTCCTCCTCGTCATCTGCATCCGCCTCCACGTCGTTTTCATCGTTGTCCTCCTCCTCTGTAGTCGTCCGCGTACGCTTCGCCGGACGTCCGACCTTGGGCGACGCCGCCCGCTTTGCCGGCCTCGGTCGCTCCACGATCTCCACCGACGACTCCCTCGTCGCGGACCAGCTGCACCCCTTCCTCTTCTTCCTGCAGGGCACGCACGCGGTTGCCTTCTGTCCCGCTTGTGGGACGCATGCCTTCGGGTTGCGCTTGCATTGTTTGCAAGGCGGCGGGTGACTCACCGACTGCTCTTCCGCCACCTCCGCCGCCGCACGATCCTTCGCCGCTTGCACCGCCCGCTCTCGCGCTTCATCCCTCCATTTCTTTTCTGCCGCCTCGCGCGCAGCCCGCTCTCGTTCCTCCTTCTCCTTCGCCTCGCGCTCTTCCCGCTCCCTCCGCTCTCTCTGTCGGACCCTGTTAGCAATGTGGCATCCGCAAGGCACCATCACGTACCTCAGCACGCGCCGCGCACAGTTGTTCGCGCTTCTCGCGAACGAGTCGCTCGCGCTCCTTCTGCCTCCTGGTCGCCTCCGCCGTCTTTGCCGCCTTCGTCGCCTCGTCATCATCCGACCACACTTCGAGGTCGACGTCGGATGCATTATGCCACTTGCTGTTGACGCTTTGATCGGGCATGGTAGTGGTTGTTGTCGAAAAGCGCTAAGTCCAAACTCTGCCTCTCTTATAGGCAGTTCAAACTCAGCCGCGACTTCCCACGCACGTGACTCACATCACACAGTTAGCCTTCAAGGGTTCAGGCCCTAAGAGGGGGATACTGTCATGCCCCGTGCCTTCGCTCTCTCGCCCGACCACATCCGCCCCTATCCGCCACCCTCCCTCACCTTCGGCCGATACGTCCGCCTTCCTCCACTTCGTCCGATGTCCCGATGTCTCGTTCCGCTCTTTCGTTTGTACTCTACCCTTCTCCGCTGGTACCTTACAATCGGTTGTCATTACTGGCAACTGTCTGATCCTTGTCTCCGTCCCTGTAGTACTCCGTCTTCCCTGTTGCACTCCGCCCTCCCTGACGTTACTAGCATGACATGCCACAAGTATGTAGCCCTACGTACTCCGCCACGTCCGCGCTCCGTCTACCCTTAGCATAGCCTCCGACTCATGTATTTAGTCTCGTACTTTGCTGAGGACTTTCCTCAGTTCGTAAATCAACTAAGTCTCCTCCTACTCTTCTCTCTCGTGTCTCTCCTCTCTCTCTCCTCTCTCTCTGCTTGGGTAGCTCGTCGCTATCGTCGATCTCTGTCCGACTCCGCCCTCCGAAATACGAGGACAGGGTCAGTATAAGGGCACAGGCATTACCTGAAGCCACCATCCTCACCCCTCCGTTCGTCTGCTCCGCCTCCGACCTCCGACCCCTCGCGCATACGTCCGACCTCCGAAGACCGGAGGAACCGGACTTGACATCTCCCTCCTACCTCTCTTCTATTTATAGCAAGTGAGTGCTTGGGTGTACATCAGACATGTGTATTCTGCTCATGGCCCACTCTCCTTATTCTATCATATATAGCCTGTGGGTACTCTGATATGTGTCAGGAATGTGCATTCTGCTCATGGCCCTCCTGCTCCATTTATAGCTTGTGAGTGGTTTGATGTATATTAGAATGTACATCCTGCTCATGGCCTTCTCTCCTACTTCTTTTCCATTTATAGGAAGTGAGTGGTCTAATGTGTATCAGGAATATGCATCTTGCTCATGACCCTTTCTCCTGCTGCCCTCCCATTTATAGGAAGTGAGTGGTCTGATGTGCATCAGGAATGTCCATCCTGCTCATGGTCTTTTCTCTTTCATGACCCTTTCTCTTTTTGCTTTTCCATTTATAGCAAGTGAGTGGTCTGGTGTGCATCAGGAATGTGCATCATGCTTATTGCCCTTCCTCCTGCTGCCATTTGTAGTTTGTGAGTGTTCTGATGTGCATTAGCAATGTGCATTTTGTTCATGGCATTCTCTCCTGCTACTCTTCTATTGATAGGAAGTGAGTGGTCTAATGTGCATCAGGAATGTGCATCCTGCTCATGGCCCCCTCTCCTGCTGCTCTTCCATTTATAGGAAGTGAGTGGTTTGATGTGTGTCAGGAATGTACATCCCATTCATGGTTCCCCTGCTGCTCTTCCATTTATGTGTATAGCAAGTAAGTGACTTCATGTGCATTAGGAATGTGCATCCTACTTATTGCCCTCTCTTCTACTGCTCTTCCATCTGTAGCAAGTGAGTGGTCCAATGTGCATCAGAAATACATATCTCATTTATATTTTTTTAATTTTTTCTTTCATTTTTAGTTTGTAAGCTATGATACTTTTCACTTAATCATGAAAACTTATGACACTATCTTCTATTTGTGATTTCTGTGGTTTATAGGATGTAAGATTTCCAGAATACATCAGATTAGCACTCTCCTAATATTACCTTTTCATTTAGCTGGTAAGTTTTCAAATGTAAACATGAAATAAACACTACTCAGATTTTTTGCATTGATTACATAGCAAGTGAGTTGCTTCATCATAGTCAAAGTTTTACAGGTTTCACTAACATTGTCTTTTTGTAATTGCTATGTTTACATGGTTGGTTAATTTGTACATATCCAATTATTGGTACATTCTCATATTTTGTACAGGTTGTAGGTGACATTGATTATATATATATGCCATTCATTTATATTTCCCACAATTCAGGCTGTAAGTCTTTCACTGAATAACAAACCTTTACTAATTTTCCTGACCACAGACAGTATGCTGTTACTTTCAACACTCAAACTATGTATTTAATTCTACTCAGACTGTTCACACATCTCCTCAAAATCAGGTGTTCTTTGAATACAACAATTCTCAGTAATGAAATAACTCAATATTCTGCAGATTTCAGCCTCTCATATACATCATGCAGCCCTTCTGGTAAGTATAACCACATGTACTTAGACTTATTGATTCCTTATGCATATACTTAGTCCAAGGGAGCACATACACAGAAACATTTCCTTCATCAAGGAATATGTATACCATTGTATTTTACTGTCAACATTTTCAAAATTGTACAATAGATATCCTCCTCCTCCTCCAATACTCCTTCAATCTTGCTCAAAACAATATTCAAGATCCACTCACAATGGCAGCTGACAGACATCAAGCATCTGGTATTTCTGCCCAGGTGTCCAATGCCCTTGATCACCTGTATGATCAATATTCTTCCACTGCAGATAGGAATAGGAAGGCTGAACTCATCATGGAATTCATTAAGAACCACCAAATCTGTAGGCAGTCATATACAATATGTAAGATTTCACAAACTAATACTGTTGTATACATATAGCATAAAGATGGCTTGCCTTTGATCTTTTCTTGTATATATAGAATGTCTCTTTGATCCCTTAAATTGTCTGCTAGCTTCTCCCAAAGCATTTGTACAATATGTTTTTGGATTTTCTGAATGTCTGTTGGATGATGTTGCTCCATTTTCATCTTAGATATTTCATTCCATGCTAGAAAAAAGTGAATTTGGCAAGATTCTCAGCAGCCAATTTTGACATGCCTAACATTGATCCAACTAGGTTTATGATGCCACATTCAATCCTTTGCAGAGCTCTAAAAATTATTGTTGCCATGCTTATCCAGATAAAATCTTATGTAGAACCTTTCAAGAACCTGCATGGCCATATCAATCCTATATGATATCAAATAACAATCATAATTGAGTTTGTCTGCTCTGTGCTTTAATCTTGCTCTTCTGCCCACTACACTCAAACAACTCAACCTTGCTGGACACATTGCCACACATGCATCTTTAAGCATGTCTTGTGCAATGCACTCAAATGTACTACTATTCCCTGGTATATGGATCTGCTCCAGTTGGGAAGAGTGATCATGTCAGGAACTTTGTGAGAGTATTTGTTGTTTTTCAAAGGGGGGGGGCTCAAAACACCCACTCCATACATATCTTGATGGCATCACAAACCATTCCAGTTTGATATACATAGGCAAGTCTACTTCCAGAAAAAAATAAGTACAATAAAACATGTCCAGTAGGGCAGCCCTGCTCCCAGGTCACCACTGCACATATGTACATACTGTCACACATACATTTGTCCTTGTCTGGCACATGTGCACATCATTTCAACCATGAACATTTTTGCACCACACTTTCTTCCCCTTCCCCAGTTTTTTGGGATAACAATGTGGAAAAAGGTGGTGGCTGTACCTACATCCACACCACGGTGATCAAACACACACATCATTGCACCCCCTTTTTCTGCGCCACCACCTTCCCCTTGACCCGCTTCTCAAACTCCTTGCCTTCCTCGCCCTGCCTTTGGTGCACCTCCAACACCACCAACTCATACAGCTTCTCCATGCCCAGTGCACCCACACATTCACCCAAATCTCTCCAGAAGCTTGAACAACCTGGGCTTGCGCAACTTGTTGTGGTACAACTGCATATTTTCAATGAGCTTCTTCACGGGATGCTCTGACCTGAACAGCACCAACACGAGACAGAATATGATGCTATGCAACTGCCGCACATCCTCCATGAACTGGGACCATTGGGACTCAGTTTTCCTATGGACATCCCATTACACGGAATGTGTGGTTCTGCCTTGCTGTGAGCAGTCGTTGGCACCAGTCACAAAGGTGGACGAGCAGGGGGCCGTAACACGCTATCAAGGAACGAGCGCCATACCAAGGCTCAGGTTCACACACCACAGTGGTATTCTCCAATCTCATCTTCGACATTCCCAATGACCTGATCGAGCCCCTCCACTTCCTTAGCCTAGTACTTGAACTTGTACTCCACTACTATTCTCTCCGCTAGCCCCACACATGAGCCCTCCTGTCCAGAGAAATGTATTGTCACTTACCGAGTTTCCTTTCATCTTTTCACTGCTTCACTCACATTCAACAAGCTTGAGAAGGACGATACGTTTGATCACAACATGCTTGATGGCAAACAGGAGCTGACTGAGATGGAACACATTGCCCACAGACACTAATGACTCCTTGTCCTCATCCATCACATCTGCATCCTGTCCCCCATCGTCCTCATTCACCGGCATGTCTGATGGCAGCGAGGTGGGTGACCTGCATGTAAATGCATGCCACACTAAATTCTTGATAATCTTGTTGTACAACTCATTGGAACAACTGCCTAGCACATGGATCATATTGATTGCTTGCTCGGCCAACACGAACCATTCTTTGGACTGGCATAGGTGTTTGATAGCATCTTGCAGCTTTCTGAGCACCAGGCTGCTCATCTCCATCTGGAGGGTCTTGTCCAGAGGAATCCTGTTTGGCATGTGGTCAGTGGTAAACATGTGTGGCAAGACGGATTTTCTCTCAACTTCCTTCATGCTGCTGGCAAGTCGCTGAGGTGCAACACAGGCATAGTGCACGAGTGTCGGATCAGTCTGGAAAGAGTTGGTCGACACCAGAGGGGACTATGGAATGCTACCTTGTCCAAACAACCCAAACCTACTCTGAGTAATACATCCACCTTATTTGAAAATAGCAGGTCAAAATACAAGTCTGAATTGCACTCCAATAGATGAGAGCGCACACCCTTGAGCTCTTTGCTGTCTTCCGACGTTTAGCTGCTGTCTTTCAGCCATATCAAGTAGGGTTTGTTTGATCCCCCGCTGAAAAGGGTCTGTAAGTGAACGAAATCGCAGATGAGACGTTAAACCACCTCCGAGTTCTGAAAAGCAATCGCATGATGCGTTTCATGGCCCTGATCATCTTGATAAAGTTGAGTGCTAACATTTTTTTATAGTCAGAGGTGAAGCACCTCGTTAGACTCAAGCAAGGCGAGGACTTCCTGTTCTGAAGACATTGCAGCATGGTCAACCATGAACGGGCACCCCCTTTCCTTTCCTTTCCACTTTCTTTCTTCCGTTTCAGCAACTTTTTCTTACCCTCTCCTTCTTGCTCATATTCATTTTCATATTTGTGCCAGTGCGAGCCCATTGCACTGCAATCCTTTTGTTATCTGATCGATGCCATCAAAGCAGACCATGCCACCGAACTTGACATGTACACTTGCTTCTTCTCTACCACCCTAGGAGTATGTTCAGGATTGTCGGTCTCCGTTATCTACATGCTGCTCACTTTCTTCCACAGCCTTGTCTTGCTCGACCGCCTTTCCAACAGTATCTTCCAACTTGGCTAACTTTCCCGCCATTTCCTGATGGTAATTTTGCCATGTTTGCTGGTTTAATGGACCGCCATGGGCAAGCCCCCAAGGGATGGGTCATCACCAACTTGGACAACAACACCACCGCCACTTTGCGCACCATCGACACCTTGTCTTTCAACATGTCAACTGCATGCTGTGTGATTTTGAGTCATTGCCTGGGAGCGGCACCTGTAGATCGCACCGCTCAGAGAGTGTGGAAAGGACCTTGGAGCAGATGTATGAGGATAGGTTGATGATGCGGGAGATAAGGAGGCCATACAGATCACCAAGCTGCTTGTGCATCTGGGTGGAATTGATGGACATGTCTTCAGAGCTCACAAATAAGGGAGTCAGTGACCTCGAAGAGGGTCATGTGCATCACTTATGACTAGACGATTGCCATGAATGAAAGACAACCAAAGCATGGGTATGTACCCCAGAATCTTTCGAGAAGCAGACTGATCTGCTTGAGTGCAGACCGTGGGGATGCGCCACAAGGAAGCACGAAGAAGCGCTAAGGCCCTTTGGAATCTCGAGCACTCAGGTTCATTCCAGCAATCTCGCAAAGAATTTCATTGCCCAGTTGGGCATGACCAGATCCCTCGGCGAGGTAGGATAGGAGCCCCGCCACGAGGTCAGAGAGGCGCTCGTAATATTGTAGCGGTTGCATGATGTGGTTTTGCGTGGTCATGGTTCTTAACGGTGATACAAATGATGTTGAATACGTACGTCCTGGTCTTGTTGTCCTTCATGTACTGCTTGCTCTCTGCGATATGGTACATGGGACAGGTGAAGCAGCTGGTTTGACAGTCACAACTGCACGATACGAAGAAAGCGGAATGACAGACTTCATGAACACTTCCCTCTCCAGGATGATGACCCACATGTGATGGCTCTTGGGCTTCATCAACCTGAAAAATAACTCCAACTTGGCTGGAATCTAATTGATCCAACTTCTACATGTTCCCAACTGCATGGGAGCCTGCCACTTTGCCACTCTTAACCCGATGTGCACAAGGTGGCGGCTGCGTGGCACCCTCCTCACCCCTCGCCTTGACACTTTCAGCACCAGTGGGAAACCACTGGAGAAAAAAGACATACATCTCAGAGGGCGCCTTGGAGCCAACACGACCTGCTGGCCTTCTTCTCTCAAGTCCCTCATCGTCCTGTCTATTAGCATCCCGAACCTAGATGCGACCGCATCAGGAGTTTGCTTATGAGGGGAACAGTGCTGGCATACTTGGGGAGGCTGTCAAAGATGTCAAAGACATCTTGTTCGGTGATGATGTCTGTGCCGTGTGCAATTCGGTCGACGGCATCTGTGAACGTTGAGTGATAATTGGACATGGCTCAAGCACACCACGCACGATGTAATAACGGCCCTGGGTTGGCATCGTGGATGTCGTGTTTGTTTGGTATGTCGTACGACGACATGTCCTTGGGCGCAAGTTCAGAAGCTCAACCTGTAACTTGAATTCGAATTTCGCCTATCGTCACTCAATTTAAAGTCAAACGGCATGCATGGATTTTATCAGTCATGCGACTGCATGCACACGAGGTAATCACGTGGATATGTATGCTTCTGTAATAGAGCTTTCCCAGAAACTTTCCTCTCGCATGAAGGTTCGCCTCCTTTGGACACTGTTCTTGAAATGATTATGGTCATGATCAAAAAGGTGCCAAGGTTCATTCCACCCCATCCGACCCAGAGATTCTGCCCTTTACCTTGCCATCATCAAATATCCTGAACCAACATGTTTGGGCTCTGGTGGAATATTTCACAACACTCCATTGCAATCCGATGATCTGCAACCGAATTGCATACTCAACCATCTAGTGTATGTGTACGAGTTGCTCGTCCGCTTGTGGGAGTGCTCACATATTTTTTTTGTCAAGCATTGACGGCAAATGGAACGACGACCCAGCCACAACTCATATACACCTTACCCGCAAACGTCCAAATCGCACATGCACACAATGGACCCAAGGTGGTTTTAACTGATGCATGTAAGTCGTTTGAGCTATTTCTATGCTGCTTGTTCATTATGGGCGTTCAGGGGAGGACAAGCTCCCAGGAGTGCACTCTAAAGGGAAGTATTACCAGGATGCTGCTCAGTACCTCAACGCTGGTGAGCGAGCCGCTGCAGAAGGGGAGAGAGGGCATCGGTGGAACACTGGCATTGTTAACACAAGGTATGTCATCTCCAACCATCCAGATGATGCAATCCAACCCTGTCGATAGGGATCCAGCAACTGGTGACTTGATCCGTGGATGACACAATGCGCTCTTTCGAGGGTGTCCTTGCAGTGAAACCAACAAACATCGTGGTTCTACTCGGAAAAGTTTGTGCTTCTCTCTAATTGATGTTGCTCGAGCTGACACAACTTCAACACAAGCCCGTCTCCTGTATGCTAGACGAAGTTACCTTCAAGTGCTGAGAATATTCCAGCAAGTGCTCCAACTGAACAAGTCATGCATTTTGGATCCCTATATTGGTATTGGTTTCCACCCGTGGGTGATGGATCACAAAGCAAAGGCCAAAGCAGCTTGGCAGAGAAGCTTGAAGTCGTATGTAGTTCACCTATCGTGATTTCTATTCCAACCGCATTCATTCGGATTATTAGAATCCATCAGAGTGGGCCGCACAACTCTTGTTAGGCCTAGAGTCCATCAACGTGAGCAAGACAGGCACCCAAACAGAACATGAACATGCTCAAGCTTTCTTTATCTGTCACAAATACATTGAAAAAGCATTTAATGCAAATTAAAAGAGTGCCGCAGCCGCCAATGCACTGTTTGAGTTGTTCCTTCGCAAGTATAATTTTAAATGGGTGAGTTGACCTTTTGGTATGTGCGCGTTTGACCACCCAATGCCCCTCAGGTATTAAAACTTGCATGACGCACAGTACAGTTCACCAATATGCTCACGCTTCTTATGGAGGGTAATTTAAGAGCTGCCCGGGTCCTGCATGCCGAAGGTCAATAAAAGAAGCGATGAAATGCTATATGATCCCAGCAGAGGGTCAGCCGAACTACGTGCTAGGTCTCATTGGCATAGCACAGATGCAGATGCTCAACAGTAAGTGTTTCTTTGAACTCATGAAATGCATTGAAGCGACTGGCCTCTCTGACACTCGTGACAGCCAGGTCTGACAGATGCTTGTGAACCTCGGCAACCTTTGGACGTTCGCGAACTTCTGAAGGAAGCTTTGATTACGCAAAATACCAACCTTAATCTCCGTGCTTTTCATGCTTCTTTCCTTCTCCAACACAACCTCAAAGGCCCAAGGGACTCTGTTCGCAATGCTCAAACACCACGAACAACACGCCTATGCGCTCTGCACCGTCAGCTAGATCCTTTACACCCAAAGCCATGATAGCCTCAATCTCAACCCGAAACTGGTCACCTAGTGGAAACGTAACTTTCAGCATGTTGTTGAAAGCTACCACAAGGCACTTCAGCTGGAACTGCTGTGTGCAGTAGCCGTGCAGGGTCTTGCGATTGCGGCCACAGAAGATGCATTAGGGATGTTGAGCGGGCTGCTACCTTCATCTGTCACAGAGGATGCACAACAGTGACTGAAAAATGCATGCAAAGGATTGGACGTGTTTTCCAAGATTCGGAAGACGCTGAATGATGGGGGCGACCATGTGAATATGGGACATTGCTACTATGTGTGAGATGAATTTGATCGTGCAATCAAGAGCATAAGTGGATCTCCTGATGGTGTAATGGCGTGCGCTGAAAGTACGTATGTGGCTGGACAGTACGAAACAGAGCCAGTCAAGTTTTGCCGTGGCCAAAATGGGCCTGTGTTGATGTGTCTCCATCGATCATGATATACCAAGGCCACTGAGGAGCAAACATCCGCTGCGATGAGCACGGCATTGAAGTATACACAAAGGGTGAGGTCTTTATACATCCTGCTCCTTCCGCAAACCCCGACCTGACTCACTCTAGGCGCTCCATCTCCAACCTGGCAACAAGGCAATCGTGTACAACATTGCCATGAACCAACCAAAAACGGCTGAGCTCACATTTGGACTCGGACCTGCCAAGCAGATGCCCAAGGACCTCAAGTGGGCAATTGCTCAGGCCAATCACACACAATGGTGCGTCTTTCTCCTCTCATCCTCTCATCCTCCTAACATCTGGATGTATGTGTTTTAGCATCCTTGTCTCATTGGCAGCAGACACATCCCTGTTCCTTCCCTATACTTGAAGTTGTCGACCAGCACAAAAAGTGCAGTGAGAGCATGCTCCGGCGCGCAGAAGAATATCTGATGGCCCAGCACACGTTTGAGTTGGAGGTGCAAGCGAGATTGGAGGTGGCCAGGCAGAAACAGCAAGAGGATTGAGAACGGCAAGAGGCGCTCAAGGTACACTCGTTGCGTCTCTGCATGTAATACTAACATGACAGACTCACTCTCTTGTACGTCATAGAGGCAAGATGGAGGAGCTATGGATATAGGCCGAGAAGCTTGCGGAAGAACGTCAGCTCTCGTGTGGGCGGGCACTCAAGTGGACATGCAGAGTCCCCGGATGAAGAGCAACAAGCAGGAATGCAAGTTGAAGTGGGCGGCCAGCAGGAATGTGAAGACAGAACCGGAGAGCAGGGTTGAGGGTCTGGGGGCATGTGCGGTGACCCCGTCTGAACCCAAGAATGCCGCAAGGGCAAGTTGAAGTGCGGGTGTGAGGACGAGAATGAGCAGTTGTTCTGTGACAAGGCAGGGAGTCAGCTGGACCGTTGTGTGGATCCGGTTTTGACGGTGGGCGTGATGCATGACAGCGAGGAGTAAAGATGCATGTCATGTGTGATGACGAGGATCAAGAGGCGACAGGTGGTCCAAGGAAAAAACAGTTGTGCGTCATTCCAGCTCCAGTCGTTGCCCTGACTGACTCATTTGCTCGCTTTAGCAAGAGTAAAAAGTGTATCTAACATGGATGAGGATGTATCATAGCTGGGGCTACGGGCTGTCTCATTAGATGCCTCACTTGTTTCCGACCTGGCGGCACCACTGATCTTTCTCACTCACTGATATGAGAGCTGCTGTCAATGTGTTCTATCGCATTCTTTCGTATATAGAGAGAGAGAGCCGATCTACGCACGCCTTTGCTATGGCTATGATACCCTGGATGGGCTGGGTCGGACGGGGTTTACCCCTTGGGCCTCATCCATCCATACACCGACGCCCAGGAGAACGGTTGCAAGGCTCAGGCATGCCGCGAGTACCATGTATGCATGTGTGGACTCATTGCTCTCGAGTCGGTTTTGGATGCCAGTGTCGCAGGTGTTCAGTGCGGAGTGGTGTAGGATGGACAAGCGCGAGGGTCCCAGGTGATTGATCTGTCCTACGCAAGTGGTCCTGGATAACAAATGATGCTGTCTCTCAACATCGGGAGCAGATCAATGAGTCCATTCAGGTGGATCAGTGCCTGCCAACAACTCAGTACTAATACCATGTTGTATCTTGCCATAGTCCCAGTACCCCCAACGGCAGCGGGATGCCCCTGTATTAGCCAGCACCTCCGTGGCCTCCGCGTGCTCCTCCACAAGACAATGCAAATCTGTTGCTGTTGTCACGGCCCTTCTGACTTATCTGGTCCTCTAGTCTTGAGCCATTATAGGAAGTTCAGGTGAACTCGGGAAGCAGATCCTTTCTATGGCACGGAAAATCCTGACACCATGAGTGCCTTCCCAGAACGGCTCGAGACTACCAGTCCTTGTGACTTGAGGTTTTGTGGGCGCCGCCAAGTTCCAACCACGCCGCAAAAAAAAAGCCACTGGCATGACCCAACCACCCTGGGGCTGCAGGCTGTGGTGTGTGCTCCGGCTGGACGCAACCGTTAGCCGTTGAGTGTACGCACTGCAGGCTCTGCATGCACCTGAGGGCATACCCGGTGCACTTGCAGCACCTTCTACAGCTCACCAGGTGCGGCAGCAGCTTCTTTGTTCTTCCCCCATTCGCTCACCACGCTCTACCCAGCTATAAGCCCAGTTGGTCAGCAAGACCAATCTCTGTGAACTTGGACACGGCGTCGGGCGCTGTCCTTGCCTACCTTGCCCATCAACCACATACCCCACAACAAAAAAAAAACCAAACGCGGCATGAACCTGTGTACTCGCTTCACGCACCACACCCTGCCAAACCCGGTGATACACGCTCGCAAACGCCGCCGCCCCCACCTTGGCTTGCATGAGGTCTTGCAGCTTGATCGCCGCCATGTCTTGAGCTCGTCTGTAACGGGGTCAGACATGCAGACGCATGTTCTGCCTGCCGAGGCTTACCCACGCCCCCACCCCAGACTGCACCTTCTTCCATGAGATGACAGACTGGCATCAAGATGTGTGGCAAGAAGTGCTCGAGCAGCGACGCATCCATATGCAATGCCGTTGCTGGAAAGAACAGCAGCATTGGCAGCGGACAAAGCACCCAGTTGGCCTCTTGCTGCATGAATATCACCAAGGCTAACACATGGGGAAAACGATGCACCGGCGCACTCGACTTGTTTCATCGCGCAACCTGTGCTGAGCGTGCTTGGTATGACACCCTGGAAAACAGCCACAGAAGCGCGTCCAATTCTGCCTTGTCCTCCTTGCCATCTCAAGCACCCCCCACCCCCCCGCCCTTGCCTTCCCCCTCGCCCTTACTCCAGCCCTCCTCATCCTCCGACCTCTGCGCAACAAACCACCTGCCGACAAAAAACAGACTCCTGACTGCCTGCAATGCCACAGCCATCTCCAGGTTTGGACTCTTGAGCAATGCGTGCAGCTTGTCCGCCACGTCCCTCATGTCCGCATGTGTCCACACCACATTCTCGTCCGCCCCCGCACCCTCCTCGTCTGCCCCCCCCCCCCCCCCCCTGCCCCCCCCCCCACAACCCCCCCCCGCC
>JBBPUI010000609.1:0-18046 GCA_038094615.1 Heimioporus aff. retisporus
AGTTATGAGTCGGATCGTACCGCTTTCAAAATCACTATTCCAAAGCAAAACTGATTTCCAGGGTATGGCCAGTGCGTGCTCATGAGTCGTGCTAGTCTCCTTCCCGACATTCGGGGATTCGGAGCACCCTTGATTATACTCGTGCTTGTTCTAGCACGTCACAGGTTCGACCTTCACGATCATTTACCTATGAATCACATCGCGTTTTAAATACATCATCCCAAGCGAAGCTGACCTTCAACGTATGACTCCGTCGTAGGTATAGCGAGACAGCAGTTACCCGTCGTGAGTCAGATCGCATCGGGTTTCAGATTCCCCTGAGCGAAACTGATTCCCAACGCATGTCGAGTAGATGAAAGATCGATGTTGTGCTTGGGATCGCATTCTTGGAGAGGTACTATCTGGTCGGTAGCGTTTGACATCTATCGAGCGCGGCTCATCGCGCTCATTTTGTTAAGTGACGGATCTCGGGGCCGGCCGCACGGGATTTTCCTCCAGCGTACGTCGTTGCCCGTGTTCGAGTACAGCTGAAACTGAGCCTGTCACCATGGGACGTACATTTACCCTTCTGGATACCTTAGCGTCACAACCCGAAAGCATGGGAGTTGTGGTTATGTTCAGTAGTTCGTAGAAGCGTGCAGAACGAACGATTGTCGCAGTCACAAACGGCCGCCAGATCGTTCTTGTCAAATTTCTGAATAGGATATATATGTGGTTGAATCGGGAGCCCTCCCAGCTGATTGCGTGTGGTATATACAGACCAGTGTCCAAATGGCATCTGAAGCCGACGCACGCCACAAGCTGGATGTTCTCCACAGTACGTAGACAAAGATATACCTACGTATGACAAGCCGAACGTTCCTTAGATACCTCAACCATGCATTGGTACATACCTGTAGGCTAAGTAAAGTCAGTGATATAAACAGCGGCCACTCATCATGATGTGACCACAATACAAACGATAAAATGGCCGTGGATGCGGGTGTTCGGCTCATATGACAACAGACTCGTTAACCTTAGCGTCCTTAAGCGACTCCGAATCCACCGCCAACATCCCACTGCTGCCTCCAATCGCCAACAAATCTGAAAGCGCGGATGAACTAGGGATACACGCCACCCCAATGTCGATATACGCACCTCGATCGCCGTGTGCACGTCCACCCAACCCGAGCGGAACCTCCATCCCCTCGGGCGCCACACTCCCCACCGTCCACTTTGGTGGCGTGCTCGCGACGTGCCACGATCCCAGCCCCGGGTACGCAAACACATGCTTCGTGCGCTTGTCTTCCGTCGACTCGTCATCGTCGTCCCGCTCGACATACAACCGCCCGCGCCCGCCCTCGTGCGTCGTGTCGCCATCCGCACGCCTGGCAGACCCGGCCCACACGGTCGCGAACACGACGCCAAACACGGCAAGCATCGTGTTCACGTAGACGATCTCGTTCACGATCAGCGTGTCCACGCTCCGGTATACGACGATGAGCTGGGCGATCGAAAACAGCGTCGGGATCAAAAAGTTGGACAGCGCGATGCGGGAGAGGGTGCGCATCCGCTGAGCGAACGTCACTGCAAACTCGGGGTAAACGACGCGCGCGACCGGGGGGGACGGAAACGGCGTACCGCGGGTGGGGTGAATGTGGCTCGTCACACCCTGTCCGCCCCTGTTCCGGATCGACCACAGAAAGGCGATCGAGGCGTACCTACGACGAGCGTCACGTCTCAGCGCATCGATCGCGGCACGAACACGCACGTATTGTCTACCATCTGCGCAAACCATTCGATCTTGAGGTAAGGTGCCGTCGCCCACAGGAGCGCAACTTTTGTAGTCCCGCCTGGCTCATGCCATGTGTGGACGAGTACTTTGATAAAGATGATCAAATTGATGATGCGCCCGATTTTGAGCGAGATGGGCAGGGCAGTCAACATGGCAAACCGTATCGGACCGAGGTGGTGGAGCGGATGTACGGAGATCAGTCGGAGGAGGAGGGTGAGATCGATCAGGATGGATTGAAAGGCACCGATAAAACCGATCGCGAAGTTGACCTAGAAAATGTGGACGTGGCTGAGACAGGGAGTACATTATAGTATCAAGCAGCTCACCGATAGAGGCAACGGGTCTAGACTAGATAGGATCGAGTGTATCTAAACACGCTCGTCAGCGTCGATCTATCTTTAGTAGGCACTCGGCGCTACTCACTGTGAGCGCGTCAAGCATGACGCCCCCCGAAAACGCAAGCACGATGACGACCACGGTGAGAATGAAGATGGGTCGCTTCCGGCTCCGTGGGGTCGAAAAGTAGAACAAGGCAATAAGGAGCGGTAACAGAAGGGTAAGGAATGTGTGGTCAATGAGCAGGGCGTTGAGATGGGGGTGGATGAGCGCGCCCGTTGATGGGGTTGTCGTTGTCGCGTTCGAAGACATGGGGAAGATAATGGACCTGGTTGACGAACCTCGGTTCAAGATTAATTTCTTTTGAAATCAGAATCGTCGATCCTGATGTAAGAGACTGGTAGGCAAACGGAAAGTCGTCGTGGGGTGAGGCCACGCGGAAACACTTGTGTGCCTTCAGCAAGAGGTATCCAGTTAGGTGAGACGCAACAGAATGGCTCACCAAGATCGTCCGTTCGTGGGGGTAAGGCGAGCAAACACAAAGGGATCAACACATCCGCCGTGCAGCCCACATGCACTCACCCAGATTCTTATACCCTGCCTCACTCAACGGTGTCTATGACCACCTATTGGAAATTGGAGATAAGTGGGATTACCGCACAAACAAGGTCAAGTTGGCTCGGCTGCGGATGGCATCTAGACGTAAGGTTTTGATGGCCTTTTCGCTCTGATCAGTGGAATGGACACAGATGCATAGGAGGTATCCCTACCAACGGGTGTATGCAACATGCGTCCTTCGAGATCGTGATGCGCGAAGATGGCTGCAGCTAGACATTGAAAAGATACAAAGGCTCAAGACCCGAATACGAGTGAGTGCGGAACGACGCCCGAGATGTCAAGGTACACCTCCATACATATGCCGTCATATATATCATTCTTCCGTAAGATGAGCGCTGTTGTTCATCTTCTAATGCCAAGAAGATTGGAAAGGATCGCATTTCAATATCCGGCAAGCTTTGTCGACGGCCGAGGCGCCCGATTCTTTGCAAAATATAAACTGCTCTGTTTCTCGAAGGGATGTCATGCTACCTGACTTCGATGAACTCGAGATACGAAATTTCCCAGCGAAACCCCACTCATTCGTTGATCAGCGAACAGCGACAAACACCTAGGGGGTAAATGATGTTTGTTTAAGCCAGTGTTTGATCGGAGGCGCCCAGCCTCCGAGAAGGATCATCATGACACTACCACTAGCTTGCTGTACCATTCGCCAATAGTTCCATAAACAATATTGACAAGAAGGCGTCGGTATGGCCACGCACGCAGATGTCAGGTTGATGCCATCACAAGCGGCGCGTCTAGTTCCCCATCCATTGTCCATGGACATGTATGGGTTTATGGTTGTCTTCATTCGGACGACGGGGACATCGTGATACAGAAATTCGGATGGTACCATATGATCAGGGACGGAAAGATGGGGCTAGCATAAACAATCCCTATAACCATCCTGCGAGACGGGAGAACCACCGTCCCCAGCCACCATTGATTGACTTAAGAGACAATCGTAAACCTGGTCAAATTTAAGACTAGTACAAGCACATACCCCAATCCAGCTACGGCAAGAAGTCGACACTGCCTCACGCCCGCTTATCGTCCGACACCTTTCTTGATCCGGGCTGCCCATGCGCAAGCTCGTCCAGCCACAATTTGGACATATGGCACAGGCGCATACCCGGGTCTGTTCCGTCGGGATTCCTCCTAGCCTCATGGAATGCCTTGACATGTTCACGTATCTTTCTCCTTCGTTCCATGCCATATGTTTGTGCTTCCGAGCGTGCCTGGGCGAGGTTGGCCGCTGCAGATTGTGTGTGGCGCTCGACGCGGTCCATGTGGGAGCTAACAGAGCTCATTGCAGCGATCATCTTGACGACATGGAGACATGTGAGCGAACAAGTTGAACATGGATCTTATATGACACCGGGAAAGCTCACCCCGGCAAGCAGCAACGCGATGATACTATAGCGAATGTGGACGTCGTCGGCTTGCGCGTGCCTAACATCAGCGGACGCGGAGGGGGGTCTTGAGCTCCGGCGAGAACGACGGCGAAGCTCTGCGCGTATGGCATCGTCATGAGACTCCCCAGTTCGGCCCGGACCGTGTCTGCCGTGGAGGTCGCCGTATGCATGCGTGATGGCGCGGAACCGGGCACTGCGCACCGCAGGTGGAATGTCCTGGTTGTGGTGGTTCGCATCGGGGTGATACAATTTAGCGAGCTCGTAATCTTGTCGTCGAGTCAACAGGAATATAGACGTGTGAAAACCAGACACTCACAGCGCGACTTTATCTGGTCTTGAGAGGCGCCGCGGGGGAGGTGAAATATCTCGTAAGGGGTCGGATTCGTACCAGGGGGGAACGGGAAGGGATGTTTCGAGAGACAGCGTACAAAGGAGACATGCATCGTACATGGTTCGTGGCAAACCGGTAGTTCGCCAGTTACGTGAAATCTATTTATGCAGGTACGAGTTCACTGACAGTCATCTCAACCACACCACAACTGCCACCAAGATAATCCCCTGGGACGAGCAACACGGGCATGTCGACGTGGCAGAATTCACGAATCACTTGACGACATATACCACAGGGTGAGATTGGGGTGACAACGTCCCTGGTTATGTTTTCCAGTGGGTGCAAGCCAAAGATATGTCGACGCGCGTACTCACGACACGACAGCCAGCGCGTTGAACCCTCTTTTGCCTTCGCTCTGTATACAGGATCAGATGGACCAATCTATATTCGAACCAACAACAACAGGCTCACGATCGCACTCACAATCGCCGTCCGTTCCGCACACGTCGACGCACCTACGGTTCGTTGAATGCCATCTCCTCGATCGAATGGGACGAACACACCGTACGAAACGCTGTCGATGCTCGCGCCCTTGACGATCGTGCCATCTGCACACATCAAAGCCGCACCAACGCGGAAATTGGAATAGGGAAAATACGCGTATTCTTTCACTCCGGGGGCGTCATCTGACTAGTCCTCCTGGTTGATCTCAAGTCGTCGACATACCTTGGATGGCTGCTCTGACCAGTGCCTCACGCGATTCAGTAGGCAACATGTTTACGGGTGTGCGTCTATAGGAATGCGTATCCTATAAATGTAGCGCTCACAAATGTTCACAAGATGACCCGCCCGTTTGTAATTCAAACAAATATGCGTCTATTAATTTCCTCCCTATTTTGATAACGAGGGGGCGTCTATTACCTCGGTGGCGGTCAACCTATTGTCATCACGGCCTATGTCTGTTAGGTTTCAGATCGAAGATTCACTAGTAAGCATAGTCCGTGACCATTGGACGTGTTCACCACGCATATAAATCATTTTACTTGTGCCTCAGGATAGCTTCTCCCTTCACAATTTCCCATATTCAGCCGACAGATCCACACCATCCATCTCAATCTTGCCGTACGCCCTCCTTGTTTCCCCCCCATCTTACATCTTCCCTAACTCAGCCTACCTTGTTTGACGTTCAACAGTTTGTCTGGTGGTAGATGGCAAAAGAGATTTATTCTGGGAGTCAATTCTACTTGAGCCCACTGCCCACTTATAGGTGGGAGTGCAGGAACGGACAGTTGGATGTAGACCTGTCTAAAATATCTACAGGCACGATTGCCCATCCCCTCCTTTGGACCATCTTTGTACCTTTGAGGAGGGTATGGAGGCGGGCTGCCCCTCTCGAAATGAAGAAGCACCATCTTTATTTAGTGGTCACGTTTAGCAGTCGCATCTGTTGTCAAAGGCGAACGAGAAGCCAACGAGGCTAACAACAGGGCCTCTTTTTGTGGGATCAACTTCTTAAACCAAGCTCTGGTTAGTCACCACACGGATAGCGTGAGCCAGCTTCCTGTGTAGCTGCTATGCAGCACCGGTACGCTAAGATATGATCGTATGCGTAAAGTTTCCAGAGGCATCACTTTGTCGGTTTGTTCGTGGAGGAGATAATTCCTTAATCAAACATGTCATCTGAGGGTTTGGTGTCCTCCGAGCATGTGGTCCCAGTTGTAGGAGTATATACACACCTTCTATGTCTCCGATCGTCCTGGCCCGCATCCAAGTTTATCCGGCCATTGCCTGCTGACCAGATGCTCCGATGGTCCCAATACATGCTCGCTTCTATTGAACTGACAGGGTTCCTTTCCGCAGTTCATCAGCCTGCCGAGACGAACTTGAGAAGGGCAATGAGCGCGACGCACCATCAAGCGCACCCCACCGATCATGGCACCAAGAGGTTAATCGCTCAGACCCTTGTCACATCACAGGGTCCCACAATGAGATACGAAGACCCGTCTAGCGAACTGGTGGGAAACTCTGGCGCAAATTGTTGTTGGGCACTTCAGCAACTATGATCCCATTCATCTGTGATGATTTCTGCAAAATTACTGGTATCAGCGATGAAATAGCATGGGATGCTGGCGAAACAGACACACTCACAATAGTCCCTCATTATGGCCATGCTTGCTGATCGCTCTTGCTTGACCTGTCGTGAATCGCAATGGGAGCGTTCAAGAGTGCCAACAACCAAATATACACCAACAACTTGTCGAAGTTGGCCACATCGCGTGAACCTTACTTTCAACTCGTCATGGAGACTGAAGATATCAAAGCAAAATTTGGCCAGTTCAGGATCCTCGTTATCGGCAGAGCCAATGCTGGTAAAACTACCATTCTCAAGAAAATCTGCAACTCTATGGAGTATCCAGAGATCTATGACAGTCAGGGAAACCAGGTAAGGTGATTCGTGATCTGATGCTACCGAGCACTGAGGGTCGTGGCCAGATTGACTCGGCACAGATCCAGGAATCCATGGGGGTGAGCAACAATGCTGCAGTAGATCCCATGCTCTGCTGGATATCTAGCTGAATGTGCTGCAGCAAGGACTCCACAATATCAAGGATGAAATGGTATTCAAGAGTAACCCAGGGTTTATCTTTCACGATTCACAAGGATTTGAGGCTGGTGGCATAAACGAGTTCCAGCTAATGAAGGACTTTGTTTCAGAACATGCAAAGACCACTTTCCTCAAGAAACGCATTCATGCTATATGGTGAACCTGCATAGTGGGGTTTACAGTCTACTGAACTGAACTTTGCACTTATGCAGGTACTGCATTTCAATGGACCAATATCATCGCTTGGTCTTGAGTGCTGAGGAAAAGTTCTTTGATGAGTGTGATACAGGAAATGGTGAATTTTTGTATTCTATGTTATTCATTGGAATAATGTGATTATAGTACCTGTTGTGGTTGTATTCACAAAATGTGATGCACTGAGGGCCATGGCATATGGAAAACTCATGCCTACAGAAAAGCAACTCCCTTGTGAACAGCAGCTTGGCAAAATCAAGGAGCATGTGATGGATATGCTAAGGAGAAGCACTGCAGAAGAAAGGCTACAGCAAAGGAAGTATCCTCCAAAGGCATTTGTATATCTGGAAGGTAAGAATGAAGACATTGACATTGGAATGTTTGAAACTGTTATTTCATAGATATGCACAAGTCTAATGATGGGTGCACAACACTTTTGAAAAGGACTGCAGCAGCTTTGAATGAAGAAGCCCTGCAAATGCTTCTCATCACAACTCAACAATCTAATCTCAAGATTTGTATTATGTATGCTGTGGAAAAGCAGGTAATTAGACAATTTTTATTGAGTGGAGCCTAAATATTTGCAGGGCTTTACTACCATTTGTTTCTGCAAACTATGGGTCATTTGTGCTTCTTGGATATGCAGCAGAAAAAGAACTAGTTCAAGCTATTGCAAGATGGTTTCCTCATATCTTTGTAAGGAATTTCAATCATGCAAGATCTAGTGGAATAGCATATACTGATAAACTGGCACTGCATTTATAGAAAGCAAGTGTCTTTATTATAATGGATAATATAAGTATCCTCATGATCTTGTATTTACCTGGCCAATTCTTGTGTCATTTGTGTATAGACAGTAAGCAACTTGGTTTGCACTAAAATTTTTGGAATTGCTCACAGTGTTTGGTTTCAACTATCTTGATTTTTTTGCATTCATAGAATGTATGTGACTTGAACCAGATTCAATACAAACTTGTGCTGATATGTAGCCTTTCATTTCCTGGGATATCTATTTGTTATTTATAGGAAGTAAGTGGTTAGTTCCTTAACCATGGAATGTAGACCCATGGCTATCACCTATTGCATCTGTCTTGGTTAATTTGTGGATAAGTCTGTAAGTGACTTGTTTTCTACTGGAAAGTTTTGATTGGCTTATAGTTTTGTATTTTTCTTCATTAATTCTATTATTTATACATAGTCTGTAAGTTGTTTTATTTTATTGTGAGTCAGTGTTTGTGACTGATTTTTTTCTATCCTTATTTATTTTTAATAGCATGTAAATGGTTTGATTCTTATTTTGGAGATTGAATAATACTCATACTATCTGTTTTGGCCAATCACTTTGCCATGTATAGAAAGTGGGTATTTTGTTTGCATCTGATCAGATTTATTCTCACAAATTTACATTGTCCTTACATATTTCCACCCATTTCTTCAACATCTGTAGTATGTAAGTCTAATTCAACTGGAATTGAATTGACACTTGGTTTCTGATCAATTCCTCCAATTGAACATGTAGTATGTAAGCAATCCTTCACTAATTGGTAGATTGAATTGATGCTCATAGCCTGTTTCATCACTTTTTTGTCATTTATAGCATGTAGGTAGTTTGATATCAGCTAATTGATTCTTAACTTTCCAACCATATATTTTGATCTTTTTATAGGGGGTAAGTGATTTGCTTCTGCCCAGAGCAATTTAAATTGGCATTTGTTGTTTTGATAGTCAGTAAGTGGTCTAACTTTGAATTATGGAATTTATGTGGTGTTTATTTCTTATGTCTTTCTTTTTACTTCTACAGAATGTGAGTTGTTTTGTTATGATCAAAAACTTATATTGGTATTTATAATCTTGGTCTATTCTTTTATTGTTTATAGTGGGTAAGCACTTTGATGTTTATTAGTTTTAAATCAGAATTTATGGCTTTTAGTGGGTAAGTGACTTGATTTCCATCATGAGTAGCATTTACTTATAGCTTTCTGTTTGTTTTATTGTATATATTTTTTTCTATATCTATACAGTGGGTAAGTGGTCCATTTATAACCAGGAGGTTTTTGAGTTGTGCTCATAGATTTCTCATTGTTTTTGCTTGCACTCTTTGACATTTGCAGCATGTGAGTTGCTTTAAATTTGACTGGAAGATTCACACAAGTTCTCACACATTTTCATTTATTTTATTTGTTATTTCCTATATAGAGTGTCAGTGGTCAAATTTTTCCTGGAAACTTGAATTGTGCTTATCACATTTCATCTGTCCTGACCTATTGTGTGACACACATATATAGGGAGTAAGCAATCTAATTCTGATTTGAAGATTTGTGTTATGCTCATGTTTTTATTCATTTGGGATGGTTTTTATATGATTAATAGAGAGTATGTCATTTGATCATGACCAAAATGTTCAAATTAATGCACATATATTCCACTTTTATTTATAGTGGGTAAGCAGTCTAATTATCATCAAACTCAAATTGGTGCTAATAGTTTCAAATCTACATATCTTACTTCATTCCTATAAAAATTTGTCTACATGTAGGATGTGAGTGATTTGATTATAACTAGAAAATTGAACACAATGCTCATATAGTTCATTTATTCTGGCTTATTCACATCTTATATTCATCTTATACTCATAGTATGTAAGTGATTGTTTGTATTGATTAGGAAATCAAGACTAGTACTTATGTGTTTTCATTTTTTATCATTTGCAGGATGTATGTGATCTAACTAGGAAAATTTATATTGGCACTCAGAGTATTCTATTTGTCCTGGCTTGTTTCTCTACTAATCATAGTGGGTAAGTGGTTTGATTCTAACTAGGAAATATGAATTGATACTTAATTCACAATTTGTCCTATCATTTATAGGCAGTGGGTAATTTTGTTTTGACTAGAAGATAATGCTCATAATTTTACATTATCATGTTTAAAGTCTGTAAGTAGTCTATATTCAAATGGACCTATGTTACTTACAATAATGCTAATTCCATCATTTAAGGTATGTGATTGTACTATCACTGGACTTGCACAAGTTTACATGCATACATGCTGTGCTTTTCTCTGCACCTTTATTCAGCTGGTAAGCATTTTTTTTCCTCATATACTGTTATTTATGGCTGAGTTGATGTGTAATTTAGCATGTATGTACCAATCAACAACTATACAATCTATCATTTGTTGATCATACTGATCTAATTGTATTTAGAATGTATGTTCCTTTTTTTGTTTTATTTTATTTCCCTAACCAGCTATAGGATGTATGTGTTCATTTCTTTTATCTTACTGACATATACTTGAGATCTAATATTGTGATTTTTAGATGGTGTGTAATGATTTTACCTTCTATTCATAAACAAAGTGATCAATTTATTAGGATGTGAGTTTGTTTCATGCACATACCTATATTGCATTAATACCTCTCAAATAACCTAATCTACCATAATAGAAGGTGGTGTACCTTTATTGTTTATGATGCAATCTTCTTATTGCCAACCACAGGAGGTTCATCTCATATTCACTTCATGAATTCACTGAGCATGTTAATTTTATATATAATATGCACAGGTGGTAGATGTTCAAAAGGTTAGTTTGCATTTATTTTATTTTATTTGAACATACTTAAGAACTTCAAATAAATTCATCTACATATAAATTAGACTCTTTGTCCAGATGAGAGGGGACAATCAGCTTGTCCAACTGGTCTTGGACTAGGAGTAAGCTCATCTTCTTGAATATAATCATTTTGCAAATTTGAAATATATGTATATAGAATATGGTACCATTCTATGCATGGAAGCAGGCCCTCAATGCTGGGATTGGTGATTTCAATAAATATAACCAATTTAAATGCTAATTCCCTCCTGTAGATGCTATCATTATCTTGGAACTCTCCTTCTTTCTACACCAGCAAAGGGTTCAAGATCCAATCAAGGCAGCAGCTGACCAATACAAGTCATCTGGAACAGCAGCTAAAGTTTCCAAGACAATCAAGGACTTCTTGCCTGAATTCAACCCAGACAAAGCAGAAAGGGGCAGGATGACTCAACTTGTCATGGATATTATTTCAGAGCATTGTATGTATGTGATATGTGCAGATCAACAAAAACTTCTATTGACATTTTCATAGCCAAGAATAGCAGTCAAAGAAGTGACTGTCACAATTGCTAGGGCAGCATTAATGACAGATTAATGTGGTGTATGTTACATTGAGTGCTAGGGAAAGCAGGCCAGTTCAACATACTGAACTAGTTCTGGGTATGTACTATAGTGGATCAGTTGCTACGAAAGGAATTTGAAACTCCGAATTAAAACCAAATACGCCGCAAGTTGGGCCAGCTATCACTTCTCAGCTTGCACGCTTCATGTTTGACTCTCGGGCGTGCGACAGAGACCACGAGGTCATGATGACCGACAGAAAACGATTATTGTAAACTACCACGATAACATTGACATGCACTCGATGTTTCGAACCGATGAGTACTAGTTGTTGTCCGTCGGAGCCACTAGCACCCCGCTCCACGACTCCCCCTAAACGCACGCGGTAACTCTCAGAAAGGCAAATGGCTTCATAGGAGGGTGCAGAGCCACTCCTAAGAGCTCTGATGGCTCCCGTTCCAAGTTTCAGAATTCGTCGACCCAAGACAATCATCACTCGTGAAGAATGCCGAGACGCTCACCACCGCCTCTCGTTTCCGCGACGATCTTCCTCCTCGCCGCCATGGCCGCTCAGCGGAGCGCCGTGCGCGCCCAGTCTCAGGGGGGTAACGACAACCATTACTACTACTGGCTCTCGCCGGCCCGGATCGTCGGGATCGCCATCGGTGCGCGCGCGTCCCGTGCCTCGTCGCGTTCGCGCAGCCGCTCACCGTTCTGTTCTGTTCTTTTTTTTTCCTCTTTACCCCAGGCGGCGCTATCATTATCCTTATCCTCATCTCCATTTTTGCCGTGGTATGGCGTCATCGCCGCAGCCGCAGCCGCGTCGCGGAGGCCGACATGTTCGTCCCCCAATACATCGCTGCCCCCGCGTACCAGCCGTCCTACGCGCCCCCGCCCCCACCCACGCCGCCTACTGCCCGCATCGAACAGCCCAAGCACGCACCCACGCCCGGCGGCGCGGCGCAGCAGCAAGCGCACCCGGCCGCGCCTTCCGCGATCCGAACGCAGACACAAGCGAGCACGCAGAGCGCAGCTTCTTTCCGCGCACCACAGGATCGGGTAACGTCCTCCCCCTCTCCCCTTCGGTATCCCACGACGATGACGTCGACGCCGACGGGGCCTCGGAGCCCTCGCGCCACGAACGGCGCGGATCGGAGTCCGCCACCTTACTCTGCGGTAAGCGATACCTCCCCTTTTTTTTCGTGCTTCTCTACGTCCCGCACGGGTCTCATGTATTCCCCCTATATCGATCCCGCTGTCTGTGTAGACGGACGACGTTCCGGTTCCCCCCGCTACACATGCGATGCGGTAGAAGGGCAAGGTAAGGGTGGGGAGGTGGGCGCTTCCGGCGTCGTCCGAGGCTATGTGAGCGAAGGCGTCGTCGTTTTTTTTTTCTTTTCCCTCTTTCCGCAGCATGAATCCTCCCCTTTTTGTTCTGAATGCGAACGGGTTGGACTCTTGGTGTGTCATCGTCCGGCCACGGAAAGTTCCCACCTTATCAGCCAGGGCCGTCGACTCGTTTCTCTCACCCTCCCTCGCCTGCCCGGAAGTCTGTTCTGTTCGACCATCGTCATGCTTTTGACGTCTTTTCTTTTCTTTTTTTTTTATTTATCATGATCGTCGAGCACTCTTTTTTTTTCGTCATACGGTTTCGTTCACCATCGGACCCATTTCTTTTATTTATTTCGGCACCGGACCGTCGATACAAACACGATCGCATTGCACACACGTATGTCTGTGTCGTAGAATCATCACCCGGAGTTTATCTGTCCCATCGATAGAAAAAGAGCACCGCAGTTTGTTCAAACACAGCGATCGATATCTGAGCCAATTATCTCTGTCAAAAAAACACGACCAACAATCCACGTTCGGCGTGTCCCCACAAAAAAAAAAAAACACACGCACACGTACATACACTCACACCCACACACCGATGCGTTCCCATATACCCAAATCCAGCCACACACTCCCCCTGGAAAAAAACTCAAACTCAGCGCTCGGTAGCTTGTCGTTCGTTCCTCAGGGGGGAACAAGGAATCGATCACCAGGCGACCGAATGACGTGACAGCCAGCACAACAACAAACGACAAAACAAAAACGAAAACCGACAAACACACGCTTTCTTACAAAGATTCCGTTTCCACGCGCTTCCCGTTTCCCGATGACGCAATCCAATCGTCGCTTTTCGCGCCCGCGGGGGGGAGGAAGAGGGAAAGGGGAGGGTGAGCAAAAAAAAAAAGACACCGGTTTCGGGACGATTCGGACGCGCGATACCACATCGGGCCCATCGCTGTGTGCGCGCGCGCGTGTTGCTCCCTTCCCCACGACCCATGTGAACCCGGACGGAAGCGCGTCGGGAGGTCCACAGAAGCGGACGGGATGGGCGTGCGTGCGTCGTCCCGACCCGCACCGGGTCGGACGGCAACGCGGTGCGGGGCGAAGCGAACAGTACCCGGCCCGGATCAGAGAGAGAGAGAAAAGAAGAAAAAAAAAAGGGTAAAGGCGTCAGTGAACGCAGTGCGTGCCAGCGAGGGAACGGCAAGGGAAGGGGGGAAACACACACGGGTTCCCAGCCTGAACCCGAACCTGAAACCCCGAGTCCGCGGTCAAAATCCAAACCTTTTTTTTTGTGTTTCCCTGATCAGCCACCACCCCAAAAACATGCAAGAACACGCTCGGTGATGACGGGTTTGTGTGGGCTGATATCGTTGCGCGTGACCTTGATGCGGATGATGGGGTGTGTGCTGTGTTGTGATGTGATGTGATGAGAGTTGCGTGATGATGAGAGCTGGGAAGTGGGAAATAGGGGAGAGGTGAGAGGACGTGGAGAGGGTGCGCGTTGGGTGTGCGTTCCCCGCATTAACACCCAAGGGGAGGGCCACGATATAAGTATTGCGCTCTCGGGTGCCATGTGCGAGGATCTGGTGCTATTGTTGAGGTTGGGGTCGGTGGCGGGCACTGCGTCGATGATGCTGATAATGTTGAAGCTTGATGAAAATATATTATTATTAGCATTTTTTACGATCATCATCTCTCTCGTGGATCGGAAGAGCTGAACCCAGAGAGTGAGAAAGACTGCAGCCGAGAGACACGCGCTCGGGGACATCGTCTTCTCGACGGATTTCATGATCATCGATTTGATAATAGAACGATTTATTCTTGTCCCCCTCTCCCCCCACCCTCGTGAGTCGGGAATCAGAACGAGAGAGAGAGAGGTGAGTCAGGAGTGAGAAGGGGGGATAGCAACGTCCAACCCTCCGATCGAACCCGTGAACGTGTGGAGGGTCAGGACGGAGAGAGTTCCCCGGGTGTGAGGCCGCCGCGGGCACATGTGCTTGTCAGTTGGGTCCGAGTCGCAGCGCGCTCGCATCCGCCCCTATCGCTGCACAGATCCACGGGTCCCGTGGCGCGTGCCAGCGTCCCGTGACGATCGTAGACGCTTTGCCAGGGGCCAAGTTTCCCGAATCCCACCTACAAAGAACGACGTGAGCCGCGAGTCGCTTCTGATGAGGTGCAACCTGGGGCTGTGACCATGTCCGTACTCCTCGAGCTACCTTTGCGGTTTGCGAGATGCGTCGCAGTGCTGCCATGCAGAACGGATCAGACGCTGAATGTGGAGGAATTGCTTCCGATGCCGTGAGAGATTCCGGTTTTGATCAGCAGCGACAGGTGCATCATGGAGACGTTCCTAGCCCTACGGATCCTTCCAAGCCAACGGCTGATACTATATGCAATGCGTCGTCTCGCTCGCTCTGTTCCGGACGGCGACCTCGGACGAGTGATGGTGCCGGGAGCAGTTTGGCTCATCGGTGATCTCCACCGTTTCCAATGGAACCCGACGATGACCAGGATAGGACGAAATGAAAGACTTGGGGTATTTCACCGTCTGTCACTTTCCGAAAATGAGAGACGCGCTCTCTAAATGGGTGCTTGGCAAGGAGCAGAGTTTTCCGTGCCCATCCATCAAGGTCTTGGCGCTACCTGCTTATCTCGTGTACAACCCAACGTAAACAGCGCCATGGAGCTTTATCAGAACTGGAACCAAGACCCCGGCGGGCGTGATGTGCTGCGAGATCGATTGTTCGCCAATGTCTTGCTCCCTACCTTCCATCCTTCAACTTGGTGACATTCGGCCAAGCACGCATGTGACGCACGTCCGTGATCGCCTGCAGACCGCATGTTCTGACATGACATGGCAACCCAGATCGCAAGGGGCCCCTGCGAACTGGGATCAGGAGCGAACAAGGGCCTGACCGGACACGTAAAGATGTGTCAGCGTGCAAGAAGGTTGTCAACGCGCACGTGGTCGCGTACCACATGAGCCGTGTCATCACACTTTCACTGCCATTTTACACGCGGTCTCTCACTTTGTCCATGTTTTGTTTTTGTTTTGCTTTGTTTTGCTTTGAGTTCACTAACAGGCACAGCTTCTAGGCGATACAAAGTGATAGAAAGTTGAGTTCTGGGCCATGGTGGGTACGTATGTCTTCTTCTCCTCCGGACCTCCGAGGGATTGGCCCGAAAACGCCGATGCGGTGGGTGAATGCCGGTCATTTACTGACGGTGGTGTAGGCTTCATTGATGTGGACGGATCGTGCACGGCCAGAAGGCGATCGAAGGAGTGCCATGGTGGACGACTTGGCGTCGACGCTGCGGGTTGGTTATCGCATGATAATCGTTGTCACCTGCACGCGATGGAAGGCGAGCCAAATAAGGCAGTCGCGCACCCATGTCATAGTACCAAGCAGCTGCGTGGAGTGGGTAAAAGGCGAAATGGATTTGAAAAATGGAGAAATGGGGTGCCTATGGACGACAGGCGATTCCCAAGGATCGGAAAATCGGAACGGATCCGTGGATAGGAGGAAGGGAAGAATGCGTCAGGTGCATAGAGTTCATGTCCTAGGAGGCAACACATGGACGTGGGCTTGTGTGTAAGGAGGGTGACAGATCGTACGCAGCATCCGGTTCACGTCGCGCCGAAAGCCGGATTGGAGGGGAGAAGGAGGAGGATACAGTGTACGAACCGACTATGGACGAAGGGATTAATGTACCCGCGAGGCTCGAAAGTCTACTGCAAAAATAAGTGACGAAGTAGCGAGATACGGTTGTCGAAAATCCTGAAATATCGCGGGGGGGAAAAGCCGGAGAGGACACCTTCGACGCGGTGCTTTTCGAGGAATGGAGGTGGCATTGGAGTTTCCTATTGGAGTGGTGTTCGAGCACGAGTGGCGTATGGAAGTAATGATGACCCTGATCCACGGCGAAGAAGGATGCGCGCGGGAAGTACGGAGATGAGCAGGTGGTGAGAGGCAAGTTGGACGGGTTCCGTCAGGCCCTGCAGTGCCAGTGTCTGACAGACGACGGTGCGTGGAAATGGAGCGAGTGGCCGCCGGAGCGCAGGCTTAGTCATCAGAGAACGTGGCGATGGTGGAGGCCGGTTTGTGCCGATCGGGCTCGAAGCGCGAGCGAGTGCACAGAGTCCAGGATCCGTGGATTTCGTAGAGGGCGCGGAAACGACACGGAAGAACAGTTCTTCTGACGACGACTCTGAGGGGGATAAAAATACGGCGCACATAAATAACACGAATCAAGGTTATTATTTTTGGCGCAGTGAGATCTGTCGACGACATCGCTTGCACTTACGGCCGTGGCACGGCGTTCGATCAGGCACACAGGGAGGGGCGGCCACCGGGACCAAAGGGAGGCATGGACGCACCGTCGGGCGCGACGAGGGCCCCCTCCAGAGCAGCGCTCCAGCTGAGCCAGCGGAAGGACCGAGGAGCTGCGGAGGCTGCGTGGAATCTGATTGGCAGATTGAAGGTTTAGTGTTTGTCCAAAAAAGGCAATCGAGACCTGATAGTTCGCACGGCCCAATCCGGGCGAGATCCGGAATGGGAAGTGGATCTGGAGATGAGCGCCGTTTGTGGTTGTTGCGTTCGGCACCCGGTCGCGGAATAATTACATGCTGCCAGTGCCAGAAAGATACAAACCTCAAAGTCCCTAGGACCTCTCCGGCACCCAAAAGGCTCCCATATCCCTCCGTCTCTCGCCCCGTCTCTTCGACCCCCACTCCCACCATCTCTCGTCGTCCACCAGCCCGTCCCCGCTCAGCCAACATCCATGGGTAGGCGAAAGATCGAAATTCAGCCCATCACCGTACGTCTCTTTGCCATAAGCGACCGTTCCTCCCCCTACCGTCATCTCCAATTTTACTTCCGTCTCCCCGTTCCATCTTTGACCTGCAATCGCTGACCGCTTCTTATACATAGCACGAGCGTAATCGCTCCGTCACTTTTTTAAAGGTAGCCTTGTGGCTATTTTTGTTTCTCAGGGCTTGGCACTTATAATTATCATCTTCCGTTCGTCATTGATTCATAGCGCAAGAACGGTCTCTTCAAGAAGGCCTACGAGCTCGGCGTTCTTTGCTCGGTCGACGTCGCCGTCATCATCTTTGGTTCGTCTCCTGCCTCCTTCCCTCTCCCTTCTTATCCCCTCTCCAGAAGAGCGCGCCGGTCACCATCTGAAACTCTACCAGTACTGCTCTGGTGACATTCACGACATTGTCCAACGCCACATCAGAGTACGTCGCCTCCTTTCTCTCCGAATGCCTTTTCCTTAACTCCTCCCAGTATGACG
>JBBPUI010000610.1:0-18043 GCA_038094615.1 Heimioporus aff. retisporus
ATACGCAAATAGCCAAAACTTTCATGTTTTCGAACGGCTCCGACGCCAACTGGAAACGATCCGTATATCTGCTGACGCTATCCTTGGCGCCATTGCCAAAGCGTCCCTCACAAATCATACGATGGACGATCGAATCATTGACTGGTTGATTAGCGGAGAGCCGCGCTCGTGCGTGAGCAGGTTGAAAGAGATGCACGACATGCTGCAACCTCGCAGCTTAGTTCGGTCTTCGTTGGCTCCTGCTCCACTTATCGGGTCAGGAGAAGACAAACTTGTCACAGCCATGGCCTTCCTCGATAAACATAAGACTGTTTTCCATTTCCTGGTTACATCCGATATCTGGTGACACGAGGTTCCTCATCTGCTTATTAAATGCATGTCTGACTCCACTTGCCAGGAATTGGGAAAAAGTGCCTTCCCAATCGTCGGAAATGACTCAAACTATTACCAGGCTTTCTACCCCGTCCGGTACGACAGACAAGGGCGATCAGCACCCTCGAGCAAGTAGCAGGTGCGTGCTCCCTGTCGAAGTGAGAACGAGTGCCCGCTGAGTATAGCCTCAACAGCGCAGCACCAGAAAATGGGTACACACATGACTCCGACGCGGGACATCCGTCGAGCTCAAATCGAATGCTTACACCTGTGCCTGAAAAGGAACCTTTCCGTATGTTTGCCGTGCTTCCGCTTGTTCTTTGGCTGCTCACAATACTTGCCGGTAGAACGAAGGCTGGATGAGATACTGCAATGGTTCGCTGCGTTGAATTTCTCGGAGAAGCACCGTCAAATGCTACGGCTGCGTCAGGAAGGCACATGTGTGTGGTTTCCCAACACGGCTGCATATAAGAAGTGGAGGACGGGTGGAAATCGGTTCATGTGGTTGCAGGGAATCGGTAGGAAATTAAATGTTTCATTGGTCACTGTAGCTGACTGACTACATCTTTCGATGCGCCTCCAGCTGGTTGCGGAAAGTCAGTGTTAGTGTAAGTTGATCCTATATTGTTTATCTGTGGATGAGTTGAATACATGAAACTTGCAGCGCGTCCACGATTGAGTACCTGAAAAAGTCGCTAAGAGATGAAGAACCATTGGCATTCTTCTACTGCGATTTCCGAAATGAGCGGTCTACCAGTTCCACGGAGGTGATGCGCTCCCTACTCTCCCAGCTATATCGCTACTACCGTGATCGTGGTATCGACCCAGGAGAGCATCATACAAACAAGATACTCGAGGAGAAAAAGGAGGGTACTCTATCGCACAACAGCCTCGATAAACTTTGCGATCTGCTATCGCGCATCGCGCGTTCTTTCCGTTACGAACCCATCGTAGTCATCGATGCACTCGATGAATGTGTAGACATGGAAGAACTTCTCGGTGCCGTGGCCACGCTCAGTCAAGGTGATGTTCGATTGCTGGTGACTAGCCGACCTCATCCAAGCATCTTGCGTCGTTTCACGGGACTGCCGTCTCTTTCCTTTGGAGATCTCCCCAAGGAGTTGGCGAGGGACATAGCGTTGCATGTCAGACGAGAGCTGGAGTCTCACAGCCGGCTGAGGTCCGCCAAAATGGAGATAAAAGACGAGATACGTGCCAAGTTGAATGAAAAAGCAGATGGCCGGTAAGACACTTTTCTGCTCGCGGGTTGTCTGCTACTCATCGTGGTTGTTCTTCTAGGTTCCGATGGGTTCAGTGCCAACTCGACACCCTGAGGCGATGTGAGACCGAGTGGGAGCTGAAGGAAGTACTTGACGACCTCCCCACCGAGCTAGAAGTCACCTATGAGAGAATTCTGGAGACAATTGACGAGCGAAAGTCGGAAGGGGAGCTGGCCCGACGTGCCCTGGCTTGGCTTGTGGTGGCATTGGAACCACTGCACATGACTCAAGTCGTCGAGGGGCTCTCAGTTGATCTCCAGCGGCCGAATATCGACTCCCAGACGGGGTGGCCAGTGACTGCGCTGACGGAGGCGTTATCTAGCCTTGTGTCGTATTACGAAGAAACAGATATTCTTGCACTGTCCCACTTTAGCGTAAAGGTATGTTTCCGAGTTTTTTACGTTGCTAATGTTTAATTGTTCGGTTTTGTAGGAGTACCTTACAAGCCGTACAGCATTGCCGAAGTATTATGTCGTTTCCCATGCAGCTCACGCAGAGGTAGCCCAAATGTGCTTGCATTACGTTTCTATCTATTTGACACAGGAGCAAGGCTGCTGTGCCGTCGTGGCACCCTGGAAATCCTTCCCATTACTCTCTTACGCGCTCTCCTTCGGTTTCAACCATATAGCCTATGTCATCCCGGGATCACCAGCCGTTCTCGAAGCACTGGTGTCGCTAGGATCCGTTGCCCTCCGCTACCCATCGCACTGGGATCATCTTTGCCAGCTGAGGGAAAATGATCTCCGATGGCCCCAGCCGCTATGGCCATCGTCGAGACACGATGTCGTGCTCTACATTTTGATTGCATATTCCTCTGCTTCGCTCTTCGAATCATTCCTTGCTAGCCGTCATTCTCTTAGGCCGAGGATTGGGACAAATCCGCTCGTGTATGCTGCGGACCTCCGGAAGACTAGTCATGCGCTGGCATTATTAGAATACGGCGCTGAAGTAAACATGCCCGGTTTGGTCATAGATGATTCCTACAAACCCTTTCCACTTGAGGTTGCCATTGACCGGGGCGAGCATGTGCTCGTTGGCGAACTTCTGCAGAGAGGATGCACTGTGACTTCGGAGCTTCTTGCGACCGCCATCTGTATGCCATGGTGCAACGCTCCCGTCCTTTTGAAGCTCGCGCAAACCGATGAGTTTGTTGAATGGGTGAACGATATTGGAGATGAAAAGCTGTGCCGCGGTATATTCAATAGTGCCAGGCCAGGTGCAGGCGACAAAGACCGCGTAGCCCTGGCACGAAGACTACGCCAAGTTGGCCAGGACCTCTCTCCGAACAGTTTGCTAGGGTCGGAGCTTATTGACCGGGCTGTGCATGCGGCACATACTTCAATGCTAGAGTATCTACTTCCCCCTGGTCAACCACCACATCCTCGTTTTCTCCTTGCTGCGTCAACCGGTGAAACTTCCGAAACTGTTCCTTTGATCCGTTTCCTGCTCAGCAAGGGCGTCGACATAAATGCCGTCTCGGATGGAAAGAGGGACACTGCGCTTCATCTCGCCGCCATGTGTTCCTGGGAACCGCGGAGTTTGGAGCTAGTAAAAATGCTCATCGAAGCAGGATGTAATCCTCGTATACGCAATTCACGGGGCGAGACACCATTGATCATCGCAGTAAACCGGGACTATGTCACAGTGGTGGAACACCTGCTCTCGTCCAATGTACCACTCCCTTCCGACATTCTCCCAACGGCTTTATTCCTGAAATCAACGCCCCGAATGGTCGACTTCTTGATTCATAAAGGCGCGGACATGCATTCCATCGCATCCAATGGGGATACTGTACTCCATCTTGCCATTTCTTGTTACCCCGAGTCACACAGATTGATCATACTGAAAGTACTCACCGAAGCCGGCTGCAACCTCTCCATTTGCAACTCTGAAGGAAAAACGGTCCTGGAAACTGCCGTTGAACGCAAACATTCTACTATTGTGGAGTTTCTACTCTCTCATGATATCCCGCTTCCTCCCGATATCTTACTCATGGCCCTACGGCAGCGCTCTGCTCCCAAAATGGTTGCATCGCTCGTTCGCAGGGGGGCAAACGTGCATTGTACCACATCCGACGGAGATACCGTACTTCATATCGCTATTGCTGAGTACGCCGAGGTATCACAATTGGCCTTGATCAGGACTTTCCTTGAAGCGGGCTGCGACCCCACTACCTGTAATTCTGATGGCAAAACTGTCTTCGAGGCTGCCATCAAACGTGGATACACTTCCGTGATGGGCCGCCTACTCTCGTGCGGTGTCTCAGCACCTTCCGACATCCTACGGATCGCACTACGGCAACGGTCTACTCTAAAGATGATCCAATTTCTCATCGACCGCGGCGCTAATGTGAATTATACCACCCCCGACGAAGATACACTACTTCATCTCGTCATTGCCAACTATGCGGAGGGAGCATGCTGTTCCTTAGTCAAGAGCTTCGTCAAGGCTGGCACCAATCCCGCTGCACACAATTCCGAAGGGAAAACAGTACTGCAAGCTGCTATCGACCGTGAATACACCTCGGTCGTTGAACTCCTACTCTCATCTGATGTCCCGTTCCCTTCCGACATTCTATTGATTGTGCTGAAACAACGTACGATCCCCCGGATCATCCCGATTCTGATCTCCAAAGGTGCGGACGTGCATTTCGCCACGTCCGATGGAGACACTGTACTTCATCTCGCTGTGTCCGAGTACGCTGAAGCAGCCTGCTGTTATTTGGTGAAAAGCTTTGTCGAAGCCGGTTGCAATCCCACCACCTCCAACTCTGCTGGAAAAACAGCTTTGGATGCTGCCATCAAGCGTGGATACTTCTCTGTGGTTGACTTCCTCCTGCCATTGCACGACCGCCTTCCTCCAAATATCTTACTGATAACGCTACAACAAAAGTTCCCATCCTCAACTATTCGATTTTTGATTCGCCGAGGTGCTAACGTACATTCGACCATGCCCAACGGGGACACCGTGTTTCATCTTGCGATTCTCCAGTACACTCAGGATGTATGCTTGGCATTGTTCAACATTTTCATCGAAGCTGGGTGCGATCCGTCCACTAGCAACTCCGATGGAGAAACGGCTTTGGAATATTCTGTCATACATGGATACAATTCTGTGACGGACCTTCTATTGTCCCACAATATTTCACTTCCTCCCGACATCCTGCTGTTCGCCCTAAAGCGGTGCCATCTAGGGACATTCCTGCACTTGATTAACAAAGGAGCCAACATACACGCTACTACGCCCGATGGGAATACGGTACTTCATGGTATCGTTGCTGGGCCCCTCGCAATGTTTTCAATACCAGGCCAGACCTTGGTAGATATTCTTATCGATGCTGGGTGTGATCCCAATGCCCGCAATTCTGCAGGCGAATCAGTACTAGAAGTTGCTCTCAAACATGGCCCGAACAATACCGGTTTGATTGCCCTTCTGCTCTCGCAAAATATCACAATGCCTCCAGACATCCTATTGAGCGCCCTGAAGAATCACGCAACTCCGGAAATACTCGGATACCTGGTCTCTCGAGGTGCTTATGTGAATTCTGCCACGTCTAATGGGGATACGGTACTACATCTCGCTATTGCCTACGACGAAACGGAATCTCGTATATTGATCAAATATTTTATTGAGGCTGGGTGTGATCCTACAAGCCGTAATAACGCAGGCGACGGGGTCCTGGAAACTGCCGTTAGATGTGGATACATCTTGGTTGTGGAGTTTCTACTGTCGCTTGATGTCCCACTTCCTTCGGACATCCTGCTGACTGCAACCGCAGCGTGGAAACCTGGCAGCCTTAAGATGGCGCTATTCCTGATTCGTAGTGGTGCTGACGTGCATTGCATCTCGCCTGGTGGGGACACACTACTTCATCATTTTTGCATCACAAATTGTCCTGAAATTTCCTTACTCATGGGTCTTATCAGAGCCGGTTGCGATCCCGACGCCCGTAATTCTGCGGGCAAGACGGTTCTTGAAGTTGCCATCGAACGGGGGAATGTCTTGGCTGTGGAGGTTCTTCTATCGCAAAATGTCACGTTTCCTCCTCACATCCTCCTAATCGTGCTTCAGTTACATTCAACCCTCGCGGTAGCCCAATGCTTCATTCGCAGAGGTGCCGACGTACACTCTACCACGTCGGATGGGGACACACTACTGCATCTCGCCATCGCCGAGTACCCTGAAGCGATGTGTTGGGCCATGGTGAACAGTTTCATCAAAGCTGGGTGCAGCCCAACTGCCCGCAATTCTGCAGGCAAAAGGGCTCTAGAAGCTGCCATCGAGCGCGAATATACCTCGGTGGTAGAGCTGTTACTCTCACGTGCCGCCCCGTTCCCTCCGAACATGCTACTGTTGGCGCTGCAACGATGCTCCAGTCCTGAGATGATCCAATTACTCGTGGGCAACCACACTCATCTCCATGAGACACTATCTGGATCCAATTGGGACGCCATCGTGGAGACTGTCGATGCTGCATACTCTGCGTCGAATCATGATCGGGTCATGAGCACTCTGGAAGCGGCGCGTGGAGTGGAGAGGCCAGACTCGGATGAGACACTTACCCATGCTGCAAAGAGGCGGGGACTTGAGTAGACTTGCAATGTGGGTGACAGGTATTTTTACTTCGCCGATCGTGGTGTTAATCCTCCCGTATAGCATATATCTGTATTCATTTGGTCACCGGCCCTTTTTCTACACGTCCGTAGATGCGATGGAGCTTCGGAATCCTCATGTAACATGCACTCAACGCATACCTTGATGTATCTTTTTAAATACCCGATGCGAACCGGGTCAACGGTTCGTTGTGCCAATTTAGGACCCAGCATGGCAGTGCATCCCTTGGTCTCCAAACACAAAATTTTCGAAGTAGCTTATGCCGAATTCCCCATTCAACCGTTCATGTCCCCCGACTGCTGGGGCTTCAGTGGGACATTGTTTGACAACCAACGAGGCTTCGCGGGAAACCTAAATAGTGAGTACAGGGCAAGTCTAGTGCCTCGGGGACAACTCCGATCAAGCTCAGCAGATTCCGTTCTATAGTAATAAACGGGCTCGCCATATTGCAGAGATACTGTTACACGACGGTACGATGCTGGGTATCAAACATCCCCAAATAGACGCTTGCTGTATCTTGTAGTGAGTGCCCGCCACCATGACAAAACGTCATCTGAAAACTTACAGGACCTCGGGGGCCTCGCTGAGAGGCGTATACCCCCCAATCATTTCCCTAGCCCACACATCCCTCAGGAACCAACTGATGTGACCGACAGCACATCCGATCAAGTCACCCGCGGCGGCCTTCCACGTACCACTGATGACCCACGATAGTGCGACGAGCGCGAGCGGTAGGTACGGGGCGGATATCGTAAAAATGCCAAAAAGCGCGATGGGCGTGGAGGGGTGCCGTCTGGACCATATATAGATGGGGACGAAGGCTAGAGAGGACGAAAGGAAGGGAAGGTTAACGAGCGGTGAGAGTCCCTGATGTGGGATGTTAGCGAAGCGCGTCATACTTGGTAGTTGGTGACATACGAGAAGCATCAAGGACGAGAGCAAAAGCAACCATAGGTAATCCGCCTTTCTATTCGCGAACGACGATTCTTCCAACATCCGGCTATACCGCATACTGAATGAAGTAGGATGAGGTCAGTGAGTTAATAGGTCACTCTAGCGACCAGAACGCACTCACAAGAAGAAAAGGTGGAAGATAAAGTCAAGCGAAAGAGGGCCGAAATAGAAGAAGGTGGTAAGCATACGCCACGGCTACGCAGCCCATCTAGATGAGCTTGCTACCTGCACGGACAAAACATCACACACTAACCTGCGCATTGGTAAAGGCAGACTTGAAAGAAAAGTACAGCTGAAGCGGAGTCACGACCTGACATTGCTATACGATTCCGAATATACGATCAGTTCTAGAGGGCAGGCCGAGGGATATCGCTCGACGTACAACAGCCAGACTCATTACCACAGAGAGCGCCAACCACGTCCGAGTGATTGGCGGGACCTGCATGACCCATGCATCCATGATTTTAGCCGACGAGCCTAAGCCTGTTTGTCGGATTTGGCGTGGAAGAGTATCCTTGCAAGAAAAGGTGAATCCAAGTATGTAGCGATGCGCGAACGAGCCACGTCGGACGACACGATTATGTTGCTGAGTCAGCCGCATTTCATTTTTAGACAGAGCCCCTGTCACTATAACACAGTGCTACGCCAACCACTTCTGTTCGCTGAGAAGACGTTCCAAGACTTGAATCTCTGCCAAAGGACCACCATCATCTCCTTCCAGACCGATTATCGTCCACACTTGTTTGGCTAGTCGGAGGTACACTCGGACGTGCTCCAATAACCTGATACCTGCAGGCTGTCTCGTGGAATCTACATCCTCCATGGTAATCAAGGCATTCCATGCTGTCTTTGCCATTTCAAGAAGATGCATACCTATTTGGAAGAGAAATTACCAGAACTGTATACAATGGCACGTCGGGTAAACGTACCAATTTGAGGGTAGTTGGGTGGGTAAATCACGACGTAAAAGGCGAGAACCGTCAGACAAACGTGTAGAGCAGATTCGAATGGACCATCATGCGACAAGGAGACAAACGACTCGCACAGGCGTGTCAGGCATGATTCGCGCAAGATGCGAAGGTTTCCATCAGGCAAGCCTTCAAGGTTGAATGGTGTACTCGGGAGCACGATCGCGTCGGGGGTTGGGTCCGGAAACACGAATTTACATAGCGAGGCTCCAAGAGATTCGAGTTCATCCTTGGATGGGATAGGCAAAGAGGGATCAAGTCGTTGGAAAGCTGTACAAGAAGGGCACGTGCAAGTGAAACCATATGTGAACCGGAACATGTGTTGACGTGTCTCTAAAAGCGCGGGGTCGACGTACGGTATGCATATCTGATAGACCATGCCTAACATGAGCATATCTGAAGTGATAAAGGTAACATACCTCTTCGCCTTGCTCAATGTCTTGAATGGTCACAATCTCCATGACCACTTCTTCTGCCCTGGCAAGCTTGTACTTCGCAACAGCGTTTGGAACACATGAGTGATTGAATAGTCGGCTCGCCAGAGGAAACACGCCATGGGCAATGGTCATAAGATGGCTGTGGATAGAAAAGTTGTTGTTCCCGCAACGAGAAAACAACTCGTTGACTGTTTGAACAGGGTGCTTGCTGGTTGACAATGGACACGTAGGCGGCGCGTTCCTCTCTATATCCGGACCAGGCAACAAAGACATGAATATCGACAACTCCGGGTCGTCTCCCTCTACGGATGCGACTCTCGCCGACCATTCCGCGAGCAGATGCGTGAGGAGGAGTGCATCCACCCTTTCATGCGATTCCAGCTGGCTGAACCGACGAGACGAGTAAAACGTGTTGAAGTGCTTGCAATACTTTTTGTGTGTACGCCAGTGCTGTCTCTGACCTTGGGAGCAATTGGTCGTAGTTGCGCTTAACATGTAACTCAGACCATGCGTACATTTGGAATCACAGTACCAATAAGAAGCGCATCCTGTGCATTTTTGAAGGCGGCCCATATCTAGGGGAGCCAATGAATGGCAAAAGTCGCATCGACGGCCCTTTTCATCGGGGAGAAGGATGCTTGTGAGGGATCGCACCGAAAGGATGATTGTGCCAGCGGGGAGATGACACGTCGATACAGCCTTATCGCGCGCAGTTGGGTGATGCTGCAGAGATAGATGTTTGGGCAATTCAATACTTGATGAAGACATTAGAAAATTCGGAGTTGAACGTGAATTCGATGGGCGATGTAGCACCCGATCGTGTGAACTTTAAAGAGATAAGATCAAGATTTTCTCCAATCACAGATCCCACACAAACCTGTTTGAGTGTCCCACGTTGACCTTAGAAATCATGTCCGACCTGGAGCCCGTAGTGTTGACGCGCGAGGAAGACCGTGTCGGGATCATCACCCTGAATCGATCAAAAGCTCTGAATGCTCTCTCCGGTACATTGATTGACGAGCTCCTACATGCACTTCACTCCTATGACAGGAACCCCGCTATCGGGGCAATCGTCATCACCGGAAATAGCAAAGCGTTTTGCGGTACGTTCACAAGATGAAATTGATAAAGTAGCAACCCTAACCGCCGTCCGACTAGCTGGTGCGGACATCAAAGAACAGAGCGCACTCGACTTTGTCAACGCATATAATGCCGACTATCTCAAGAACCTCAATGATGGGTTTATGTCCACCCGCAAGCCCATCATCGGTGCTATAAACGGGTATGCTGTATGTCCTTCTAGCTTTTTGATGTATATATTTCATTATCATGTGTCCCACGCACATACTCAACCACGACACTATTACTACTTCATCTATCAGCTTGGAGGCGGCTGCGAGCTTGCTCTCATGTGCGACATCCTCTATGCCGGAAAGGACGCCGTCTTCGGACAGCCCGAAATCAAGTTAGGTACCATTCCCGGTGCAGGAGGCACACAGCGACTTATCCGTGCCGTCGGAAAGTCTTTGGTACGCACCTACGAATGCACGAATGACCACCCGTCCGATTGTTCACAGGCGATGCACATGATTCTGACCGGCGAGAATATCACCGCTGGGGAAGCAGCTGCAGCCGGTCTCGTCGCTAAAGTTGTCGGCGTTGACGAAACGGTACCACAGGCGATCGCATGCGCACAAAAGATTGCAAGTTTTTCCGCGCCGGTCGTTGCGATGGCCAAGGAAGCTGTGAACACAGGCAAGCGTAATTTTCTTTTGTGAGACGTACCATGCCGCTCAACGTGTACTATACACTTCAGCCGAAGATCTGGGACTAAAGGCTGGGTTGCACTTTGAAGCGAGGTTGTACCACGCAACGTTTGGTCTTGTGGATCATGGTGAAGGGTTTGATGCGTTCCTGCGGAAACGCTCTCCACAATGGATTCACCAGTAAACTGAAGAATACCACAAAGTTAATGTCAGTTTGATGCCACGCTCCGTGCCAGGACCTTTGCGATTGTCAGTGATAACTCGAAAAGAGACGTAATGGGGGCAAGCCCAGATTTTTGATTCAGCAAATATTTGTGAATGCTAGGGTGTGATTTTTCGACTGTGTAGCCACCTGTGAAATGTTGTCATGCATATATCGATATCGGCGACGGCTCCTCCAGAAATAGTTGTCTGTCCCACGCTTTTCCCAGGAAACACTCTTCAATGAAGCAAACACCGATGTGTTTATGGAATTATCAGTATCTGTCATGGGTGCGCCCTTTTCGACATGAGTTTGCTAGTAACGCTGAGCACCGTTGCCACGAATCCACCTCGCTGACTCTCGCAAGGCCGGAATGTTAGCCGCCTCCAGCGCTCCATCCTAGCTGCCCACATCCTCGCGGAGTTCAAGCGCAGCCTGAACCCCGCATACCCCATCGTGTTCCTCAGTGGCACGGACGAACACAGTCTCAAGATGCGCCAAGCGGCCGATACCAAAGGCATTGGCTCCCTCGTGTTCTGCGACGCTATCTCGAGTTTTGCGTCCTTCCCTACCCTTCTTTTCTTTCAACGTAGCACTCACCCGCACATAAATCCTTGTGGAGCAGGCAAATATCAGCAGGATGAGACCCTGTTCATGCGCACAACCGCGCGGCCGTCGGCAAGTCCGGGTGTGTGCATTTTCTTGTGTCCCACCACACCCTCACACCGCATGTGGCGCATGCTTGTGAACGAGGGCATCATCCACAAGGATACATACCGGGGGATACTACTCCACCGTTGATGAATGCTTTTTCACCCACCCATGCGCGCCGTATCTGACCCTAGCTGACACCCGCATCGCAGCCGAGATAGGCTCGATTATGGGGTGGCCTGCAAGGTCAACTATGACTTTTGGCCCTCCTGCATCCGCGTGCCCTTCCTCGCACATCATACCACCAACGCAACCCCAGCCTAAGGTCGAGTTTGCAGCGCACGGCGGGGTCAATATCACGACCGGTGGACCTGACCACCTGGATACCTGTGCCAGACGACCAGAGTCAGGCTGTCTACGTCTGATTTGAGGCATTCTTGATCTTAGTAAGCAAAAACAACTAGCTCCTGGACGTGCAGATGATTGGAAAGGACATCCTTCGGCGTGTGACAGGTTGGGCAGGCGATCATGGGCTGACGGTGATAGGCCCCACGTTGTATGTATATCTGTCAGCAATATTTACACTCCTGATGGTGCTGGGTTCAGCTGGAACCATGGTCAGGCCTACCAAGGTGGTCTTATTGTGCTACCTCATTGTGCAGTGAATTGTGAATCAGTACCAAAAATACTAGTGGTATGTTTGAATACATTGTAAGACATGTTTGAAGGTGCATGTAGACATGCATGTTCTGATGGAGCTGAGTTGTCTGAATCTATGTACAAATGTTGATGAACCTGATCAGCCTGATAAATCTAAAGCAATTTGGAGAAATGTCAGGCATGTCAGGGTCAGCTGTTTAGATGGCAAGTTTTCCTATTTCTCCCATTTGAGATCATCTAAGACAAAACTGGAGCATGATATCATCCAATGAACTTTCAGGAGATCTAACTATTGTACAGGTAATTCAAGATGAGCCAGCAGACAATATGAGAGGCAAGAGAGATATTCTGGTGTGAAAACATCAAAGGCAGCTTTATGCTACATAAGATACTGTCAATATGCGAAATCTCATTCCATATGGGAACCTACAGATTGGGTGATTTTTGATGAATTCCACAATAAGTTTGATCCTCTCATTTCTATTTGCAGTGGAAAAATATTGATTGTAGAGGTCATCAATGGCATCAGCCACCTGGGCAGAAATGCCAGATGCTTGATATCTTTCAACTGCTGTTGCAAATGGATCTTGAGAGCTGTTTTGGACAAGAGTGAAGGAATACTGAAGGAGGAGGAGAAAAGCTATTGCAAAATTTTGAAAGTGTTGAAAGTGAGATACATAAAATGACATACCTATTCCCTGATGAAGGAAGTCTTTCTGTGTATGTGCTTCCTCAGGCTAAGTAAATGCATAATGAATCAATAAATTTTAATACTTGTAATACATACCAAGAATTCAGCTGTATTCATTTTGGAGATGGGAATCTATAAAATATTTAGTTATTTCACATTGAAAATTGCCACATTCAAAGGATACCTTGTTTTGAGCAGCTGTCTGAACAATCTGAGGAGCATTAAATATACAATTTCAATGTTAAAAGTGATAACATACTGCCTGTAATTGGGATAATTAATAGATTAAAAAATACAATGAAGGACTTACAGACTATGGTGAGAAATATCAATGGTCAAGAAATACAATTTTATCAAAATAAATATCACATACATCCTGCACAACATATTAAAGTATGCCAATAATTTTGTACATACCATACATAACTCACCAACTAAACATCATCACAAAAAATTATTAATATATTCCAGCTACAAATCTGAAAAAACTTACTTTCTATAGTGCAAATATTTTCAAATCAATTTCATGTTGTACTTGATTGTATACATACCCTCTAAATGAAAAAAAAAAAAAAAAAAAAAAAAAATTAGGAGGATGCTAACCTGATGTGTTTTGGAAATCTTACATCCTATGAACCACACAAACCCCAAGCATAAAAAATCATCATGAGGGTTGCTTATTTATGTGAGAAATATCAAATCACTCACAAACTACAAATGAGAAGATATAAAAAAAATCAATGAAATGCACATTTATGATGCATGTCAGACCACTTACAAACTATAAATAAAAGAACAGGAGAAAAAGAGAAAGAGCCATGAGCAGGATAGCCATTTATGATGCACATTTGGTCACTGACATGCTATAAATGGCAGAGCAGCAGGAAAAAGGACCATCAGCAGGATACACAATTATCTTCTGTATTAGGCCACTCACTTCCTACAGTACAAATAGAAGAGCAATGAAGAGAGAGTCATTAGCAAGATGCACATATTTCAGATGCACACCAGACCACCCACTCTCTTTAAGTGGAAAAGTAGCAGGAGAGTTAAAGACATGATTAGAATGCACATTTCTGATATACATCAGGCCACTTACTCCCTATTAACACAAAATACCAGGAAGGAGGACCATGAGCAGGATGGACATTTCTAGTCTATGCTATACCACTCACAAGCTACAAACAAAAGAGAAGCAGGAGAGTGGGTTATAAGCAGTATTCTAATTTCTAATGCAGATCAGATCACTCACTGCCTATAAGGAGAGAGGGCTATGATCAGGATGCTCAACTCTAATGTACATCAGACCACTCACTATCTATAAAAGAAAAAAAGGCAGAAGACAATGATGAGCAGCATGCACATCCTGATGTACAATCAAACCACTTACTCCCTATAAAAATAGTGTGTCATGATTAGGATGCTCATTTCTGATATAAATCAAACCACTTACTGCCTAGAAGGAGAAAGAACCACAAGTAAGATACACATTTGTCATCTGCATCAGACCACTTACCACCTATAAAGAGAATAGCAGCAAGAGAGAGAACAATGATCAGCATGGATGCTTTTGATGCACATCAGACCACTCACTGCCTATGAATGGAAAAGCAGCAGGAGAAAGGGTCATGATTAGGATGCTCATTTCTAATCCATATTAAATGGCTCACTGCCTACAAGTGCAAGAGCAGCAGGAGAAATGACCATGATTAAAATATATACTCATTTCTAATACACATCAAACCACTCACTCCCTATTAATAGGAGAGCAGCAGGAGAGACAGCCATGAGCAAAATGCACACCTCTCATCCACATTGGATCACTTACTGCCTATAGATGAAAGAGCAGCAGGGGAGAGGGCCATGAGCAGGATATACATTCCTAACCTATATCAGACCACCCACAAGCTATAAATGGAAGGGAAGCAGAATAAAGGGCCATGATCAGGATGCACATTTCTAATGCATATCTGGTCACTCACACACTATAAATGAAGAGCAGCAGGACAGACACCATTAGCAGAGTGTACATTTCTCATGTACATTAGCCCACTCACTGCCTATACATAAATGGAAGAGCAGTAGTAGAGAGGACAATGAGCAGGATACTTATTCTGAAATACATCAGATCACTCACTCCCTAAAAATGGAAGAGTAGCAGGAGAGAGGGCCATGAGTAAGATGTACATATGTACATAACTGGTCCACATCAGACCACTTACAAACTATGGATGGAAGAGCAGCAGGAAAAAGTGCCATCAACATGATATACATTTCTGATGCACATCAGACCACTTACTGCCTACAATGGAGAGAGGATGATAATCAGGATACTTGAATATGGTGCACATCAAACCACTCACTGGCTATAAATAGAAAAGAAGTAGAAGAAAGAATCAAATTGAGGATACTCATTCCCAATATGTACATATCAGACCAACCAATTTCTATAGGTGGAAGAGTGGCATGAAAAGCACCATGAGCAGGATACTCATTTCCATATAATGCACATCAGACCACTCACTCCCTACAAACAGAAGTGCAACAGAAGAGGGATCATGATGAGGATGCTCATTTCTAATGCATGCAAGATCACTCACTGTCTAAAATGGAAGAGTAGTATAACAGAGGGTTATGAGCAGGGTGCTCATTTCTGATGCATATCAGACCACTCACTTGCTAGAGGAGGCCATAAGCAAGATGGACATTTCTAATGCACTCTGAATCACTCACAAGCTATAAATGGAAGGGTGGCAGGAAAAAAGGCCATGAGCAAAATGTGCATTTCTCATTCATATTAAACCACTTACTGTCTATAAATGGAAGTGACACAAGAAAAAGTACCATGAACATGATACACATTTACAGCATAATGCATATCAGACCACTCACATCCTATAAGTGAAAGAGCAGCAGGAAAAAGGGACATGAGTGAAATAACCATTCCTGATACATATCAAACCACTCACTGACTATGAATAGAAGAACAGCAAAAGAGGGCCATGAATAGGATGTACATTTCTGGTCCACAATAGTCTACTCACAAGCTATAAATGGAAGAACACCAGAAAAAAGGTTATGAGCAGGATGCACATTTCTAATATACACAAGATCATTCACCAGCTATAAATGAAACAGCAACAAAAGAGAGAACCATAAGCAAGATGCATATTCCTGATCAACATTAAGCCACTCACTTTCTACATATGTATATAGAGGAGTAGCAAGAAGAGGAGGCCATAAATGGAATAATCATCTCTAATGCATATCAAACCACTCACTGACTATTAATGGAAGAGCGGCAGAAGAGAGGGCCATGAGCAGGATGTACATTTCTTATTCATCAGACTACTCACTTCCTACAAATGGAAGATCAGTAGTAGAGAGGGCCATGAGCAAGATCCACATTTTTGATCTACATCAAACCACTTACTTCCTATAAATGGATGAACAGCAGGAGAGAGGGCCATAAAAAAGATGCCCATTTTTGATGCACATCAAACAACTCACAAACTATAAATGGAAGAGTGGTAGAAGAGGGGGCCATGAGCAGGATACACATTTCTAATGGATTCCAGACCACTCACTGCCTATAAACAGAAGAGTAGTAAGGAGGACTATTAGCAGGATGCACATTTATGATGCACATCAGACCACCCACTGTCTATAAAACAAAGAACCATGATGAAGATCCACATTTCTAATCCACATCAGACAGCTTACTCTCTATGAATGGAAGAGTGGCAGGAAGAAGAATTATGAGTAGGATGCTCATTTCTGATGCTTATCAGACCACTCACAAACTATAAATGGAAGAGTGGTGACAAAGAGGGCTTTGATCAAAATGTCCATTTTGCATGCACATCAGATCACTCACTGGCTATAAATGGAAGAGCAATAGCAGTGAGAGTCATGATCAGGATTATATGTATTTCTAATGCACATCAGACTGCTCACTTCCTATAGATGGGTGTAGTAAAGAGATGGCCATGAGCAGGATGAATATTTCTGATCCACATCAACCACTCACTGCCTATAATAGAGGAGCAGTAGCAGAGATGGTCATGAGCAGGATGCAGATTTCTGATCCAAATTAGACCACTCACCACCTATAGATAAAAAGCAGCAGAAAAGAATGTCATTAGTGGGATGCATATTTCTACTGCCCATCAAACTACTCACATACTGTAAATGAAAGAACAGCAGGAAAGAGGGCCATGAGCAAGATGCACATTTCCAGCATCCATCAAACCACTCACTGCCTATAAACAACAGAGCAGTAGAAGAGAGGGTGATGAGCAGGAAGCACATTTCTAATACACACTAGACCACTCACCAACTATAAATTGTAGTACAGCAGGAAAGCCAGCCATTAGCAGGATACATATTTCCCATGCACATTTGATCACTCACCATCTATAAATGGAAGAGCAGCAGGAAAGGGACCATGAGTAGGATCCACATTTTGATCTACATCAGACTACTCACTTCCTACAAAAGAAAGAGCAGTAGGAGAAAAGGCCATGGGTAAGCTGCTCATTTCTAATGCACATTAGATCACTTGCTCTCTTTTTAATACATATCAAGTATGTCCAAAGTATCATATCGATGATTAGTGTTTTCCTGTTCTCAACAAGAAACACATTACAATTCATACCTATTTAGTATCAGTACATTTTGTCAGATAAATTTTTCTGATCAATTTTACAAGTAATGATCACCTTGTAGTGGACATTCATTAATTTGGTCATAATTATTGCATATACATAGTTCATACCTTTGTATGTGGAAACCAAGCACATAATGATCTAACCAGCTGATGCTGATTAAATCCATTCTTCTTTAGCTGAACACCAGGTTCCAAGACACTTATAAAAGTTAGTAATGTACATCACTCTGAACACCTTGTCACTTACTATTTGACAGCATGCATTATGCACAATGAAACATTCTTTTCTTGTACAGACACTAACAGCATCTGCAACTCAGCATTCAATACAGTTGCTGTTGTTTCCAACAGTTTCTGGCACCCTGCATCTGAGGTGTCCATGTCTGAATATGTATTTAATATTATTCACCATGAATAATATCCAGTAAATACATACAGTCCAATTGCACTGATGCTTTGGGGGGATATCTCATTTTACACAAATCTCCCCAAATATCCCTTTGCTTGAACCTTTCTTGAGCCACCTTACGTAGTATGGTCAGCTTTTCCTTCTCATCCAAAAATAGGTATTCAGGCTTCATTGCCTGTATTATTAGTGCATCAAACTTTGTGAATAATAACACAACTGGCACTATTATTCAATTCATCAGAATACTTTATTCTCTTGAGAAACAAATTTTCACCATTGTTTGTGCTGCATTCACCAAAGAATCTCTCCTCTGCAACACCAATGGCACGATGAAATTGGTCCATTGGAATGCAATACCTACTTTCTTCAA
>JBBPUI010000611.1:0-17936 GCA_038094615.1 Heimioporus aff. retisporus
AGGTTCTTTTGTGCTGCAATGAATATTTTTTGTTCTTTGCCGACTGAGCATAGGGCAAAGATTGATTCAATGACTCCAGATATCATTTGCCCTGCAGTCTCTCCCCAAAAGATATTGCAGTTGCTTCACATCACTGCATGAACCATGTATTGTTTCCCTGCCATGGTGAAGTGTGAGAACACTTCAAATTCAGTGTTCTCCTGTATGTCAACACCCAACCTGCCCAAGGCTCTCTTTACATCAGAATTGACTATGGCAATTTTCATGTTCTGATCAATGATTAACTTCTCTTTGTCCTCCACAATTGCACACAAGATATTGGCATCGGGCAACCCCCCATCAGCCATGCCAGTGCAGTGTTGTAGGATACCATTTACCCTCTGGATGACTTCTGGGGCATCAGGATGCTGCAAAATTGCCTTGACTCTGGCGGCAGCACAGAACAACATCAACATTGTCTTTTCCATCTTCCCTGATCCGTATGTAAGAAAACTACCAAATGAATGTCATGAATATTCACCTGACTTGTGGTTCATCTTCATCTTTTGTAGACTACCTATGATTCTCTCAAAAGGAAACATCCACCAACCATGTAAAGGACCATAATGGTGGAGGAAGATGTCCAGATGCAGTGCTGCATGATGGTTCAGTTGCCAGTTGATTCCTGGAAAGGCTTCATCTAACGACTCTAGGTACCTTCTCATATACTGCTTGTACTGATATGTATGTCTTTCAGAGGTGATGTAGGAGGCCCCCCACTGTATTGCCATGGCCAAGAGCATTGTACTGTGTACCAGCCTTTTCCTTCACAAGCATTGCTCGTTATCTGTGTCCAGGTGTTTTGTATCCCACAATCTGAGGAGTATCACAGGTAAGTCAAATTCTATTGCACTTCTCCATTGCTCAGCTTTCAGCTTCCTGTGTTCAGGGTTGCCTAGACTCTCAGGGGGCCCTCTGTGCCATGTTGGTCAAGTGATTGTACAAAGGTGCGCTTGAATCTGATCAATCTCCTGATTTGATAGTGACTCTTGTGCTGCTGTAGTTTTTTCCTGCTGCCCAGAAATGATGCCATCCTCCATGACCTTGATTCCTGGAAGCGTGTCTTTGAACCTTTCGCCTGGTTCCTCGAGTTCCATGGGGGGAATGTCTAGAGTGTATGGTTGGTGGATTATGGGAGCTTCCACCTTCCCAATAAGTCAGTATTATCTGTCCAATATCAATGAAGTGTGCTTACCATCAGCATATTAATCAGAGATTTTTTGGTCAGGGTTTTCCCCAAAGATGTAACCATCTGTCCCCACTCCTTTAGCAATCTTAACAGAACCGCTACACAAATACAATTGAATGATGCCATGGTTGTTCCTGACGATGGAAACAAGTTCTTAGCTTTTCGAAGCTCTTCTTCCATAATTGGCCTCTTTGGTGTTGGATGGAGTTTACAGTGTTCATAGTTTGCATATTTGTCAATGATGATTAGGTCCCTGAAATGACACTGAACTAGACCTAGGAAGAGGTTATGCATGCCATCGATGACCATGAAACGAGTGGGGTCCCAATATGGCAAGCGAAGGAGCTCTGACCATCGTACTCCATTCTTCTTGAATATTTGATCATGTGCCTTGTTCCCCCCTGCTTCCTGCCAGTGGTTAGCAGCGTCAAAATATTCATTGCAAGTGTGGAGTCTCCATGTTTCATAGCAAAATTACCTTTCTCTGATTTCTGTAACCAACAGAGATTGTAAAGATGGTTGGTGGTAGGTCCTGCAAAACCCATGACCTTCTGAGCCACAGGTAAGTTGTTCACTGTGAGCGCAATGACAGATCTTGATAACCAACCCTCTGGGTGTTCCATAGTTTTTGTAAACCACATACTGCTCTGCCAAGCAGGCAGAAAGAAGTCAATGAGGGGACGGAGGAAGTGGTTGATCTCATCCAGCGATGGTTCTCTTGGCCCAGGAATGACTCCCATAACATACAGATTTTCCGGTTTGTAGTGAAGACTTGGTGGGCGGTTGAGCAAGGCCATGGCGATGGATCCGACTGACTTCTTTTTACCAGCAGATTTGTTTCCATGAGGATTGAACCAGTTGATGGAAAGGCTCCAAGCCAACCTGAGGTTGCTCCTTTGGAGCCTGTCCATGAACAGCTTGCCATTGGGGCCTGCAATCTTGGTGATTCCAGTCCCGTCTTTTATATCCCAAAGCTGATGCTTATCATTCAATCTTGTTCCACATTCCATCATTGCCTCCATTCCTGGTCTGCTCAGTAAGCCAGCTAGGAAATTGTTATAGTCTTGAACCATGAATGGTCTTATTGGTATGGACACTTTAACTCCCCCGGCCTTCGTGGATTTGACAAGAAGTTGCCCACAAGACTTACCACCATGATATTTCATCCAGGTGCACCACTCAGGATACTTGATTGTCTTTTTTTAATAACTGGAGGGTAGGTACAGCAACATCTAACACACATAGCATGTGTCTGCATGGAGGGCTCAAGGTTGAACTTCTTGCATACAGAATGAATGTCGTGTGGGATATAGTCATGGTCTGCCTCCGGGGGCTTGCAAGAGTGGGGATCAGTAGGACTTCCAAGAGCAGTCTTGAGCATAACATTTAGGAGTTGCAAAGTGGTGTTACTCCAGGAATGGGTGAGATGTCCAAAGACATTCAAAATGATGGCAGTCATCAAGGCCAGCAGGATGAGTGGATTGGCATGCTGGAAGCTAAGCTTGAATTTTGTTTCTATAGTATGTATGAGTAACTTCTCATTCGCTTCTTGGAAATGTCTTACCTGTTTGGATGACATCAGATGCAGTTTCTTTTGGTATAGGGTCCTCTGCTGCTCTGTCTGAAAGTGTCTTTTCAACACTTCTCACAGCTGCAAGTAGTTGTGCCATATTTCATTCTGTTTCCTGACGAAGGAGTTTATTGCTTTCATCTCCCTTGGTGTCAATGTGAGTGACAACAGTTAGGTGTTCTCCAAGCCACTTCTGCTGATCCTGCAGGTCTGCTTGGATTGCCTCTTGCACCCCCACTCTGTTTAACCCCTCCATGCAAGGATGTATATGCTGAGCGTGGTGGTGCATCTTGCAGTTGATCTGGAGTAGGGCAGCAAACATTTCTTCAAGGTTCACATTAGTTTTGTCATCAAACCTATGAGTACCAGATTGTGCTGGTTGGGGGCTACAGCCTTCTCTAGGGGCAATATCTATTGCAGGTTCACTGACATGCATCCATGCAGTACCGAGGGTCATCCTAAAGATACCTCTGGCTGCCTCTTCTAGCTGTGGAAAGTATATTCATATTGAATACTCTTGTTCATTTCTGATCACTTACACCTTCATCAGTTATGGGTTCAATGGACATCTGGGACATCTGTTGGAATAAATCAATTGAAATTATTTGTGCTCATTGCCTGACCATTAAAAATCCTCACCTCACTCTCTTCAGGCATAGAACCCATCAACATTTGGGACATCAGTTGGGTCATGTCATCCACTTTGGATATTTGCTGAAGTAAATTGACCAAACTCATTAGTGTGACTCATCTATGCATCTGGATCCACTTGCCTGACCACTGGCATCCTTTGCTGCCTCAATTTGGTCGCTCGATTCATGCCTCTGTTTTTCATTCTCCATGACTTCTCTTCCCCCCGGACTGCAAGTAGTGCAAAAACAGAGCATCATGAACAAATGTGAGCTGCGCTAGAATTAAGTTTGGCTTTTATACCTATACACACCACAGGGCTCGTCAATAAGCACATTGACTTTCATCTTGTTCTTGTCAATTAGATCTATACTCCCCCTCAGGGGCCACATGGGCATACTGTCTTTCATCTTGTTCTCCTAATATTTGACTTGTATTTCGCTTTGCCCATCTATCCCCCTTTTGCTTTGCCCATCTATCCCCCTTGTGCTGCATTGGACTGCCTTATCTTTGTATTATCACTCTTGTATTAATTTATACATACGTATACTACCTTTTGTCTCCGATTTCGGGTAAGTCAATTGTACCATCAGATTAGGAGAGGATCAATAGCCTTATAATCAAAGTGTTCCCAGTTGTACCATTAGCTGACCACATTTTTTCTCTGTCATGGTGGTATGTAATCTTGTCATGTCTGGCTCCATGTCTAGTTCATGCTATTGCTAGAAATGAATCCCAATAATCTGCAGGTGCTTCCATCGCAAGCTGGTCATAGAGGTATGCATCACAGCTGTCTGATCCATTATACCTATATTTACAAGGAGCAGCAATCTTCTCACAGGTGGTTGGAACCCTTCATAGATGTGACCAGCACCTTATTTGCCATTGCTCTACTTGGATTGGCATTCAATATGGCTGCTTGGAGCCTTCATTTGGAAACACCACCAATCCTTCCTTATTGTCATTGTGGACTGCCTGAGGGTGCCACTCAGGAGGGCACTGATCCCCTTGCTGAGTGGGCCACTGAGTGGTGACACTCATACATTTTCAGAAGCATATCTGAAATTTGTAGCTGAATATTAATTGAGCCCATATGTATTTTGGATATTCTCACTCTGTAGAGTGACATGGCTCCCATATGCTCAATGTACGGACTCAGAATCCAGTAACTGAATAAAAAATATGTAATATGCTTTGTGTTCATAGTTGTGAGCATGTCAAGCCAATGCCAGAAATATGTAAATTATATATATTCTTATATTGACTTTGCCTCTCACAAGCTCAAATATCCAGAATTAGGTTAACAAAATATGTTATTGTTTTAAATTCAACTGTTTTATCTAAAAAATTTCCCTCACATGCCACAAAAATATATTTGGTATCCCAGATTCAATTTGCTCAACAATAGTTATCTAATATGTTTGGTGAACATTTTGGGTCATGTCCCAGGTGTCATGTGATAGATATATATTAATAATGGTATTGTATATATATGATTTTGATTTATAATTTAGTGTTAGATTGTAATCAAATTGATTGATATGTGATTTTTAATTGATAAAGTGTTAGTCAAAGGCTCTTGATATTTTTAGAAATATACACAAATATACAATAGATAACTGTATAAATACTCAAAATAGTCTCAAATAACATATATTTTTTGATTATTAAAAGGATTATTTTGAAAGGGTATATGTACTTGTAAAATCTTGAAAATCCTGAAAATATCTGTAATATCAGATAATATGAAGTAATATGAGGTATTTTCAGGAAATAACAGAAAGTACCATATATTCCTGAGAATTATCACTAGGAGGTTTTTTCTGATGCCCCACTTTGGCCTAATGTTACTAGAGGGGAAGGTGGGGCATTCATCAAAAAGATGACCAATCTTTTAGCAGTGGAAACAATGTCCTTCAGCAATGCAATGTCATCATGCTTTAGGGGTGAGTTTGCCAATTTCGATGACATCTATGTCCATAGCATCAAGGTCCTTGGAGGGATGAGAGGAGGAGAACAAGTGATAGGTTGAAGAACTGTTACAATTTACATGGACCCCTATTCTTTTTCCTCTTCGTCTTTGGACTTCACCTTCCTCCCTGGACACTACAGACTTATCTCTTCTCATAGATCCTATTTCCATGCCATGCTCAGCCATGCTTGATCATTCTTTTCTTAGATATTCCTTTCCCAGGTGTTTCCTTTTGTGCAGCCCTTGGGCTATTTATACCATCTTTCCCTCCATCATGGCCAGCTTCACTGATCACAATTTGCTGCATATGTTATACTTAGAACCATAGCCTAGGGCTATTCTACCACTACTCAGGATGACTCCTTTGATACTGCCTTCAGGCCACCTCAGTAGTATATATACCCAGCTGCCATATACTCCACCCTTAAGCAATTCCTACTTGGGTTTTTGCCTTCACTTGTCTTGCCTTCATCCTTCATCCTCAAGGGAATCATGCCCCTTGTATCCTTTGTCCTTCATCCTCGACCACCCTCAAACAGTGGACCCTTGATTGCCTATTACAGCTAGAACCCTTGATCTCCAGTAGTCTAACTACCTGACCCTGGAACTCTGAAACCTTCATCTCTGGCCACAACCCCAAGACTTCTTGGCTTGTCCCTGAGCACGTTGGCACTCATTACTCTCATCACATCCCTTGGCTAGTTCATCTAGGTCCAAAATCTCAACCCTCTCTAATCCTTGACTTGTGTAGGTGACCCTACCAAGTCTTCACTTGTCCCTACCTGGACCAAGTGTAACAAGAACCAGACTTGTTCCTTTTTGCAATATCTTTGGCTTTTTCCCATTGGGTAATGAAATGAATGGCCTTAGAGTACCACTTGTTGATCTTAGTGGGGTGGTGTCCATGGACATAATACATTGCATGAGATGGATAGGGAGGGCAGTGGAGAAATAGTGAATGAGGACATTTTCATTGGTGATTTTGCTGATCTGTACTTTGTTTCAAAATTCTGAAATGAATGAGGTAAGTTCTGGAATGTCAGCATTGCTGGCCAGGGATTGAGTGGAGAGCCAGGTGATAGCCAAGGCTTGGGTGTCATGATGTTCAAAGGTGGTCTTAAAGGGGGTGATGAAGTTATCAAACTCATCAAAGCCAGTAGGTTTGCCATTGGCATCAGGGGTGAGGGCAGCTTTATGAAAAAAGGAGGGCCAGGTGAGAGCAGCTCTGGACTTCATGTAAGAGAGAGCAAAGGCAATTTTCTTTGCCTTGGTGTTGTAAACCTCATCATTGACAAGAAGATAGGTCTGGATTGGGTCCAACCAGATGGTGGCTTTGGTATAATCATTATCAAAGGCATCAGGGGAACTGATGCAAAGTTCAACTGGCTTCAAGAGTGTAGACATGGTAGAGGGAGGTGCAAAAGGTGGGAGGGGGTGTGTGGGGGTGAAGGTGTGGGCAAGAGGGGGAGGGGCAGGGGTAGGATGAGGCACTTGGAAAGGAAATAGAGGGGGGTGAGAAGCAGTTGGGGTGGGAGAGGGTGGTGTGGGATTTCTAGGGATATGAAGTGCTGAGAAATGTTGGTGGACAAGGACAATGTCTTTCTATTGCTCAGTAGCAGTGGAGAGAGTGGTATCTGGGTTTAGGTGAGATATTTTGAAGGGGAAGGATGATGAGGACAAAGTTTCTGAGGGAAGTTCTATAGTGGTAAGCCTATGCATACCATGCAGAGCTTGTTCTCTGTGGGAGGGGTTCTTGAGAAGAATGATAAAGGATCTGTAATGATGACAGTCCTAAAATGTAGAGCTTAGTCCTTTTGTTATGCTTGGTCCAGGTAGAAATGAGCATAGGCTCAAGGAACTAACACAATGGGTCAAGGGTTCTGCCAACTAGGATATATAATTGGTGGTTCAAGGATGAGTCTGCCTACTGAAGAGGTAGCAGCAAGTTATGGTGAGGGGAACAAAGGGAACAAGGTAGAATTGAGCAGGACTAAGCTAGAGTACAAGGAATGAAGTATCTAGGCTTACATATATACTGTGCAATGGAAAGTCATAAAAGGTTGTGGAACATCTACAGTTGAGGACAAGCAAACTCAACCAATTTAATAGCTCACTAGGATGATTTTTTTAAGCTCTTTGGACCTTGCCACTGGCTTCAGGCTAGTGAAATGAAGCCGAAAACACACTTCAGATGTTTTTCCCATGACATTTTTGGGTGGCCAATTTTTTTTACATTTTGAACAAAAATATTATAATCTAATTTATGGATCAAGCACTGCTTTGATTGCCATCATGGTATGCTGAGACACTTGTCAGTGTTGCTTCTGCTTACACACAGCCCAATCAGCAGCCCTTCCAGAAAGCCCTAGCTGGTATGCACTCAGAAAGTGATATGACCAATTAATGAATCATCAGCTCACCTCAGTTGGACATGAATCAAGTATATTGATTGCTGCTTCCTTGGCTGCAGCAAAATTTGGTTTTTCAACCTCATGGTAGCAATATTTGCACCAGCCCCAATACTGTTGATAAACTTAGCAACACTGAATCCTAAATATTCTTTGAAGCTCACCATTTCTATTGGATTAAGCTCACAATGAAACTTGGGTAGGAATATACATTCATGACCTTTGTCTTTAATTAACTGTTCAAGCATTGATACCTGGTTGTGGAAGTCCTCCTGCTGACTCAGTAGTTGTGCCATGCAACAACCTGTGCTCTCAAATGGACAGACTGGTGAGCATTTTGTTCATAAATCTCGAATATCAAATCCTTGTTCCTCAAGCACAGTCTTCAGGCCTTTTGGCAGGCCTTGGGATGTTGTCATCTGTTGAACCAGGCCACACTTTGAGGGATCTGGGTTTGATTGTGGAATAACTATGTCATGTTGTTTGTGTTGTTCACCATCATCAGATCAGCTCATGTCAAATGCACACAATACATCAGGTGGCAGTGAAGCATGAGCTGAGGAGTTGTTGAAAATGAACAAGGCTTGAACATCTGGTCCATTAACTTTTTCATGAATCTCAATTGCTGCTTTGACCTGTTTAAGCAGATTTTCGTGTGTCCACCAACTGTCACCATTGGCCCCTGGAAAAATGATCCAACATGTATCCTTGACAACTTGATTATTGGGACCAAGCAAGACAAGTCGTCCAGCTTCCTTGTTGATGAAATCAGAGACATGAATAACACGACCTTTTCCTTTTTTATGCAAGATCTGCTTGCCAGGATGGAGCCTATGAATTCAATCATGAGGATTTGAACAGGAACTTAAAACAAAGAAACTGGTTCAATGTACCATGCACTCTATGTATTATCATTTGGATGAAAACAGCATTCATCATGATAATATGGTTTTATCTGTTTTTCACCAGGTTTGAGTGTAGGCTTGACATGGGTAAGTTCAGGACCTTCAAACTTGACCATATGACACTCAAATTCACACATTGCAGGCAGATAGACCTCATTTCAATACTTCATAAAATCTTCCCATTCATGTCCATCCATGTAAATCCCTTTGTGAATCACAGTCTGTCACCAACCCAGTTTGATAAGCCATTGACATGGTGTTCACAAGCTAATAGGCTGTTTTGGTGTGATTCCAAGTTCTGAAACAATAGTTGTCTCAATGGCTTGCTGGAGTTTGCATGGGGTGACCTGACCAGTGGACACATTTGATAACCATGTCCAGCAGTGAGCTTGTACTGACTCATTGTTACGCTTGGTCCAGGTAGGAACGAGCATAGGCTCAAGAACTAAAACGTAGGGTCAAGGGTTCGAGGTGATAACGAAGTACTTGCCCTATAGGGTCAAGGGTTCTGCCTGCTAGGTCATATAGCAGGTGGTTCGAGTGTAAGTCTGCCTACCGAAGTGGTAGCAGCGAGTTACGATGAGGGGACAAAGGAGAACGAGGTAAAATTGAGCAGAACTAAGCTAGAGTACAAAGGACGAAGTACTTAGGCTTATATACTGTGTGATGGAAGGTCATAGAAGATTACAGAACAACTATGACTAAGCGAAGAATGTTCGAAAGGAAAGAAGAAGTAAAGATAACAAGATAAGGGTGTGCGACGAACACGTTGCATGTTCTAGAGCACTCTATCAAAGTGGAAACATCGGGTAAGGCCGATGATGGCAAGCGGCGATGAGTAAGGAGAAAAGAATAGGGGTGAATCGTAACATTACCCCCAGAGTACATTTGAAACAGCAGTGAGAAACAACAAGTTAAAAGAAGAAGTAAACTTAGAGATCCATGCAGTGATCACTGCCAGGGGAGCCTGTCATGTTGGCATACGCAGAGGCATCATAATCGGGGTATCCCCATTCTTCATCAATGTCAAGGGATCCATCAGCAGGCATGCCGGAAAGACGACGAAGTTCGGCGTTGGAACAAGGGAGTCGTTGGCGATGACAACGACCAGAGGGAGGGGGAATGGGGAGAGGGGTGTGAGGGACCAGAGGGGATGAGAGTCGTTGGGCAAGGGGGCGAGTGGAGGTGGAAGATGAGGAGCCACGAGATCTATGAGAACGACGAGAGGACTGGGAGGAGGAGGAAGAAGATGAGGGAACAAGGGGGGCAGGAGACCGGCGATGGAGGAGGGGGCACTGATATGCGGAATGGCCTGGGGCGTGTCGGTTGCAGTGGCGACAATGATAGTAGACACAGTTAGCCCAGATATGGGAGAGGCAATGGCAATGGAAACATGCATGGTTGTAAAGGGGGTGGGTCTTCGGTAGAGGGCGATTCCTTTCGCCCTCCCAAGCTACTTCCGTCCGTTCGATGGAAGCTAGTTCCTCAAGAGTCAATGGGGCACTAGAGGCTTCAGGGGATTGCTTGTCAGCATTAGATCTCGTGTTTAAATGCTCCACGTAACGCTGAATGTCAGAGGTTAAGTCGTCCATCTCCAGCTGGTGCATGGCGGATATGACGAGCTCTTGAATGGTATGGTGGGTCTCGGTGATACGAAAGGTGTGATGCATGCAAGCAGTGTCGTTGGCGATGAGATCGGCATGGGAGCGAAGGTGTGAGAGTTCAACGTACATACGAAAAAGAGAATAAAGGGGGGAGGATGGATCCAAGTGGTTCTGGAGGGCGATACAAAGGTTAGAATTATCAAGAAATGCGAGCATATGTCCCTGTTGAATGGAAGAGAAGGGGTCGCAGCGTAATCGAGAGGTGAAACAAGGGGGGTTGACAACAGGTTCAGTGGTGATTGGAGAAGGGGGCCACAGGCCGTCCCAGGCATGATCTAGGGTTTCAAGGCAGGGAAGTTCGGGAGGCGGGTTCCAGCCAGCGTCCGCTTCAACAGAGGATGAGCAACTAGGGGAGGTGTTGGGCATTTCGACGAGATGATGGTGGGTGGGAGGATGGAGGGAAGACGGAGGGGTGGAGCTTCTTATAGTCTAGGAGGATGTCCTTGGCATGTTTAAACTCTGATTCCAGAAGCCAAGAGTCTTCTTCGGCCGAGTATCCTTTCCATCGGATCAAGAAGCATCGGTTGTTCAGGGTTCCCTTGTGTCAGATCACCTTTTCCATCTCGTACTCCTCTTCTCCGTCGATAAGGTCAGGGGGAGGAGAAGGGAAGTTCGGGCTGTGTACATCGTTTTTGTGATAGGGTGATAAGAGGGAGGCGTGGAACGTGTTGTGAATCTTCCAGGTACAAGGGAGGCAGAATTTGTAAACAAGTGGATATAGCACCTGGACAATGATAAATGGACCTTCTCACTTGGAAATGAACTTCAGATGGGCAATAAGGCATTTCAGGTTGCAGGCTTCTAGCCAAACCTTGTCACCTTTATGGAAGGGGGTAAATTTGTCATGAGAGCAAGCTTTCATGACTTGTCTAGCAAGTTCATGAGTAGCCAGAGCTTCATCTTAGGGAGCAGAAAGTGTTTTTAGTCTTTCTTTGACTACAGAGAGGTTGGATTCTGCAATGACAGTGGGGAGGGGGCAAAGTTCAAAACTATAAGTGAGGAAGAAGGGAGATTTGCCAGTGATGGAGTGAGGATGGTGGTTGTGGACAAATTTAGCATGAGAAATCATTTGAAACCATATGGAGGGGGAGTCTCCACAGAAGATGTGGAGATAAGTCTTGACCTCTTGGTTGACTCATTCTGTTTCTCCATTGGACTGAGGATGGTAAGTGGTAAAAAGGGAGAGGTTGCACCCAAGGAGTCTTCCAAGTTCTTTGGCAGAGGCAGAGGTGAACTATGGATCATGATCTGAGATGATTTTATCATAGAGACTAAACCAAGTGTAAATCTTGTGGAAGAAAGGAAAGGCAATCCTTTTGGTGGAGATGGACTTCTTTGTAGGGTAGAGGATTACCTCCTTAGTAAGCCTATGGTCTACCACAACCAACAGACTGTCATAGCCATTGGAGAGGGAAAGGTCCATGATTAAGTCACAGGAGACTTGTTGAAAGGGGTAGGAGCAAGAGAAGGCAATTAGGGATAGAGGAAGGATAGTGGGGTGTGTATTGGCCTTTGCTGACTGGCAGGAGGTACAACCTTCAACATACATATTTGTGAATAAACTGGACAAGGCTTGACCACCAGAATTCAAAGACAACAAGTTGACAAGTCTTGAGATAACCAGAGTGGTCAGCAGTGAAGTAATCATGGTGTTGCTCAACAACAGATTCACAAAGGTTAGGGGAAACATAGGTGTGGCCTTGGTAAGTGAAAATGCTACAATTGTATTACCAATCAGAGAGTTGAAAGCAAAAGCAAGCAAGGATATTGTCAAGTCCGGTTCCTCTGGGTCTCCAGAGGTCGGATGTATGCGCAAGGGGTCGGAGGTCGGAGGCGGAGCGAATGCATGGAGGGATGAGGACGGCGGCTTCATGTAATGCCTGCGCCCTTATACTGACCCAGTCCTCTTATTTTGGAGGGCGGAGGTCGGACAGAGGTTCAACGACAGTGACGAGCTATCGAGGCAGAGAGAGGGAGAGAGAAAGAGGAGTGGAGGGACGAGAGAGGAGAGTAGGAGGTAACTTAGTTGATTTACGAACTGAGGAAAGTCCTCAGCAAAGTAGGAGACTAAATACATGAGTCGGAGGCTATGCTAAGGGTAGACGGAGCACGGACGTGGCGGAGTACATAGAGCTACATACTTGTGGTGCATCACGCTAGTAATGTCAAGGAGGGCGGAGTGCGACAGGGAAGATGGAGCACTACAGGGACGGAGACAAGGATCGGACGGTTGCTAGTAACGACAACTGATCGTAAGGTACAAGCGGAGAAGGATAAAATACAAATGAAAGAGTGGAACAGGACATCGGGATATCGGACGAAGCGGAGGAAGGCGGACGTATCGTCCGAAGGCAAAGGAGGGTGGCGGATAGGGGCGGATGAGGTCAGGCGAGAGAGCGAAGGCACGGGGCATGACAGTATCCCCCTCTTAGGGCCTGAACCCTTGAAGGCTAACTGCGTGGTGTGAGTCACGTGTGTGGGAAGTCACGGCTGGGTTTGAATACGCTCGGAGTTTGAACTGCCTATAAGTGAGGCGGAGTTTGGACTTAGTGTTTTCATCATCAACCACTACCATGTCCAGTCCAAGCGGCAACAACAGCAAGTGGTGCGAAGCATCCGATGTTGACCTCGAAGTATGGTCGGATGACGACGAGGCGATGAAGACGGCAAAGATGGCAGAGGCGACCAGGAGGCAGGAGGAGCACGAGCGACTCGTCCACAAGAAGCGCGAACAGCTGCACGCGGCGTGTGCTGAGGTACATGATGGTGCCTTGTGGATGCCACATTGCTAACAGGGTCCGACAGAGAGAGCAAAAGGAGCGGGAGGAGCACGAGGCGAAGGAAAAGGAGGAACGAGAGTGGGCTGCGTGCAAGGCGGCAGAGAAGAAACAGAGGGATGAAGCATGAGAGCGGGCGGTGCAAGTGGCGAAGGATCGTGCAGCGGTGGAGGCACAAGCGGTGGAGGTGGCGGAAGAGCAGTCGGTGAGTCACCCACCGCTGTGCAAGCAGTGCAAGCGGAACCCAAAGGCCTGCGTCCCACAAGCGGGACAGAAAGCCACCGCATGCGTGCCCTGTGGAAAAAAAAGGAAGGGGTGCAGCTGGTCTGCGATGAGGGAGTCGTCGGTGGAGATCGTGGAGCGGCCAAGGCCGATGAAGTGGGCAGTGTTGCCCAAGGTCAGACGTCCGGCGAAACGTATGTGAACGATGATGGAGGAGGAGGACAACGACAAGAACGACGTGGAGGCTGATGCAGACGATGAGGAGGAAGAAGAAGGTAGCCTACAACCATTCAAGCTGATGGAGTGCACAGCGAACCACCGCAACGCCCTGGGAATGCTCACCGAGGCGGTGAGCAAATGGACGGAGGAGATGGAGCACATGCGAGTGGTATACCAGGAGGGGTTACTGCTGCAGGAGCGGATGGTGAGGGCAATGGAGAGGATGAGCGCGGCGCACGAGAAACTCATGATGCTGGAATCATGGAGGATTGGGCAGGAGGTGCAGAGGAGAGAATTCGTAGAGGGGAGTTCGAGGGATGGCGAGAAAAAGGAGAAGAAGGAAAAGGTGGAGGATGTGGAGATGACGGAGGCAGAAAAGAGTAAGGGACAGAATGCGGAGAAGGAGGCGGAGAAAGAGAAAGAAAAAGGAAGCGGAGGCGGAGAACGGAAAGGGAAAGGAGAAGGAGAAGGAGAAGGAAGGAGAAGGGGAGTGAGCGGAGGAGCAGAGCACGCTGCCTCCGTCGCAGACACAGGACTAAATGTATGGTAGTATAATTGTTTTGTTTGTTTTTCTTTTTTCTTTGAATGTATATGTCTATGAATTGGAATCGGATAAGCAGAGCAAAAGAGACGGAGAGAACAGAAAACGGAGGAAGGAAATATCTACAAAGGTGGACTGTAAGGTCCAGGTTTGGTTGGATAGCGGAGGTGATAAGCTTTGATCAGTTCGCTGGCGTTGTCTAACTCCGTTGCGAGGAGCCATGAGGTTTCTTCGTCCGTCCCCTCATATCCGGCCCATTTGACGAGGTATAGGAGTTGACATTGACGTTGCCGGCGGTCGATCTTGGAGTCAAGAATTTCCACGATTTTGTATTCGAGTTCGCTGTCGATCTCGACAGGCGGAGGTGGAGGTTGTACGTGGTTCGGGATGGTGTTAGGGACGGAGGGCTCGAGCTGTGAGACATGGAATACAGGGTGCACGGAGCACATGGTGTCGGGTAGGCGGAGTGTGAAGGAGTGCGTACCAGGGCGTGCGATAATCTCGAATGGTCTGAGATTCTTGTCAGAGAGCTTTTGGGAAGGGCACGTGGTCCGGAAGTACTTGGCCTTGACGAAGACTTCGTCACCGACTTTGAGGTCCAGCGGAGGAGATCTCCGAGCATCAGCGGGTCCTTGATAGCGCTGCTAGGCAAGCGCCATCTCGGAGCGGAGGTACTCATGAAGCTGCTGCAAGTCGGAGGTGTATTCCTGTGCTCGAGTGGAGGAAAGGGAGAGGTCGGAGTGGATGGAGATGTCGGGGTGGTAACCTTTATTCGCGAAGAAAGGGGAGACGCCAGTAGTGGCGCTCGGCGCATTGTTGAAGGCGAATTCTGCGAGAGGCAGCAAGTCCGCCCAGTCGTCCTGTTGATAACCGCAGTAGATCCGGAGGTACTGCTCCAGGGTCTGGTTAGTCCGCTCGGTTTGTCCGTCGCCTTCCGGGTGGTAACCGGAGGTGAAATGAAGTGTCATACCGAGGGCCTTACCAAGGGAGCGGAAGAAGTGCGAGACGAACTCGGATCCGCGGTCGGAGGTGACGTGGGAAGGAACTCCGTGCTTCGAGAATACATGCGCTACAAAAAGCTTCGCTAGGTCGGGGGAGGTGATGGTGTCATGGGTAGGGATGAAGATTGCTTGCTTGGAGAGGCGGTCGACGACTACGAGGATGGAGGTGTAGCCGCCGGAGGAGGGGAGGTGTTTGATGAAGTCCATGGAGATGGAGTGCCAAGGACGTTCGGGGATGGGGAGTTGCTTAAGCAGACCGTAAGGGCGGTGTCGGGGAACCTTTGCACAGGAGCACGCGGTACACGAGGACATGTAGTCCTTGATGAAGGTGCGGAGTCCGGGCCAAGTGTATTTGCGGCGGATGAGTTCCAGCGTGCGGTTCTGTCCGAAGTGACCTGCAAGGGGATGATCATGCTTGTAGCGGAGTATGCGGAGGTGGAGATCATTGGCATCGGGGACGTATATCCTGCCATCAAGGCGGAGGAAACCGTCGGAATCGACTGACCAACGAGGATTGGATGTATCGGAGAGGTGCCGCTGAGCGATAGGGTCGGAGGGAAGGGCGGAGAGGATATCTCGGTGGAGAGAGTCCACATCGACGAGGATAGCGGCACGGATGGCAGGGGTGATAAGACAAGTAGCCCTGAGGGAGGACGCGAGTTGTTCCTGTGTGAAGACGGGCTTGAAATTGTGCGGATTGACGTGAGCGTAATCCCTATCCCCCTCTTTTGGGTAGACGTCCCAACGGCGAGTGAGGGCATCGGGTTTTGCGCCAAGGCGCCCAGGGCAGAAGCGGATGACGAGATTGAACTGACAGAGGAACTCTGACCAGTGGGCTTGGCAGCGCGTCAGGACCTTGGAAGCGGTGAAATACTCAAGGTTTTTGTGGTCCATGACAATGTCAACCAGAGTGGCGGAGCCCTCAAGGTAATGTCACCAGTGCTGGAAGGCCTCGAAGATGGCCAGCAGCTCCTTGTCGTGGGTGTCGTAGTTTAACTCCGGGGCGGTGAGAGTACGAGAGTAGAACACGACAGGACGGAGCTCACCATCGGCGCAGGTGATGGAAAGGATACCAGCGACGGCGTAGTCCGAAGCGTCAGTCTCAACTGTGAGTGGAGCGTCGGGCACCCAGCGGGTCAAGATAGGAGCAGAGGTGAAAGCAGCCTTGAGGCACTCAAAGGCGGAGCGACACTCATTGGTGAAGTTCCAAGTGGTGTTCTTCCGAGTGAGGTGGGTAAGAGGAACGACAATGTTGGAGTAATTAAAGATGAAACGACAGTAGAAGTTGGCGAAGCCTAAGAACGACTGGATGTCCTTCACCTTGCAGGGTTCCGGCCAGTCGGAGATGGCTTTGACCTTGTCCGGGGACATGGACAGACTGTCGGTGGAAAGCTGAAAGCCAAGGTATTCGACAGAAGCGGAGTGAAACTCACACTTCTCTGGTTTCGCATACAGACCGTGTTGCCGGAGACGACGGAGGACCTCGCGGACGTGCTTCTTGTGAGAAGCGAGGTCGGAGGAGTAGATGAGGATGTCGTCGAGGTAGACAACGATGCAGATGTCGAGGAGATCACCGAAGACGCTGTTGACAAACCTCTGGAAGGCAGCCGGCGCATTAGTCAGACCGAAGGGCATAACACACCATTCAAAGGACCCGTAGCAAGTCCGAAAGGCGGTCTTCCACTCGTCGCCTTCAGCGACGCGGACGAGGTGGTATGCATGGCAGAGATCAATCTTTGTATAGATGCGGGCTTTGCTAGGAGCATCCAGGAGGTCGGAGATGAGCGGAAGGGGGTAGCGATCCTTCTTCGTGATTTTGTTCAGTCCTCAGAAGTCGACGCATAGGTGGAGTGAACCGTCCTTCTTGCGAACGAAGAGAACAGGAGCACCATGGGCAGAGTTCGATTGGCGGATGAACCCGTACGTGAGATGCTCGTCTAAGAACACGCGGAGGGCGTCAAGCTCAGTGGGGGAAAGGGAGTAGATGGTACCGAGAGGAGGCGAGGTGCCTTCTTCCAGGTCGATCTTCAGATCGAACTCGCGGTGCGGCGCCAGCTTCGTAGCTTTAGCCTTACTGAAGACATCCGTGAAGTCGTGGTAGTCCAAAGGGACGCTGGAAAGATCTGGAGTGTCCGGAGCGGCGGTAGACACGGAGCGCATCTTGGCGGAGCCTAGATCCTCTGGTCGGATATAAATGGTGAACTGCACAGAGCCCTCCAATTTGCACGCGCACTGATAAGTGGCGGCATTGATGAAAGAGATGTGCAGAGCGGGGAGAGGCGAGTCGGGAGACAGAGAGGGAGGTGGATCGTTAGAGACGACCGGAGTTGGAGGAGTTGGAGACTCGACCGCGGAGACGGAGGGTGGTACCGGTGCTGTCGGCATTCGTTCTGTAGGCGTTCGGAAGCTGATATGGCCCAATACCCAGTCAATCGACGGATTGTATTGGGTGAGCCAGATGTGTCCGAGAACGAGTACACAAGAGGAATCCAACAGAGTGACATAGAATGTCATGGAGGTGACATCACTGGAGGGGAAGCGGAGGTTGAGCTGAGCGGAGCGTGTGATCGTGGCGTTCGAAGAACCGTCAAGGAGTTGGAGTGAAAGCGGAGCGATTTCGTAAGTGGGGATGGAGTTTCTATTGACATAATCGGAATCTATAAAACAATGTGTAGAACCAGAGTCGACTAGAGCAAATACAGGAGGGGAATCATACTTGACGAGATGTACAGACGGCATGAGGGCATTTGGGTCAGAAAGAGCGGACGCGTTGAGACGAACCTCCGTGAGTGCGTGGTC
>JBBPUI010000612.1:0-17923 GCA_038094615.1 Heimioporus aff. retisporus
AGTACTGTGGGGATGGGATCCCTACACCAGTCTTTCGGACACCGCCGAAAATGAGGTGACAAGTCTTGTTTTTCCCTTCCATTTGTCCTTGACCTCTGCGTAATGAACTCTGCTGACTTGACCTGTAACCCTCTAATCAACGTAGTGGGTCGGCACGTTTGACCCGCTGTGAGGATCCACCATCACTTTTGTTCATGGTGTTCGCACTTGCAGCCTGCATCCCATTTCTCATAACAAGACCCTTCCTGATGTCACTTTTTCTTGCCTCAAACGTCATCTAAAACCTAGATATGCTTGCTCAGATGCCATTCTGGACTGGCTGAGCACTGAATAGCCCAGCGTATAGACTATTAGGGTAGGCACCTACGGCGCCTCGCTTCTTTTACATATCACACTTGCCCTCATATACATCCACGTACACAAGCTCTTTCTATTCACACCCGGACGCAACGCAACGAGTGGATCGAACGCGATTGCGACCGACGCCCGGGGGACTCCAGCGAGGCCACCGCAGGAAGAGAGGGGGGAATCCTCTGTGCGCTCACTCGCTTGCTCGTGCCCCCTCGTGCCTCGTCTCGCTCACAATCACGGCTCCTCCAACGCATCCCAATGCGCTCGCATCGCAACAATACTCCACTGTGCCCCGACGAACGCAACAACCGATGGACGGACGTGACAAACACCGCTCGGGCTGCACTAATCTAAGCAGGGCCCGAGTGAGACTAAAGATATTATTACATCAGGCGGCGGGGCGAAATATTTCGTAACTGTATCCATCATGGACTGTTCCCATATAATACGCAAGTCCAACACAATCACTAATGGCACGATCAAGAGCGAGATCCAGAAATAGCCAAGCCACTACGAAGACGTTTCGAAGGCCGTCCCGAGTCTGGGGTCGGGCTCGCCGTGCGCTTCGCACTCCCTGTAACTCCCTTTCCGCTTGCCAAGACTGCCTGCGCGTCTCGAAGACGGTCTTCCTTGAGTTTATTCTGGAGCAACATTTCACCAGGATAAACAATAGGTTGCAATTCCGCTTTATCATCCATAGGCCACTCTTGCGTGTCCAGGGCATCGCTCATCTTCTTGACGAACCAACTGGATGATTTCAGAAACTTCATATTTGCATCATAGTTTCGAACTGCGACAGCCATACTAAGCAAGTCCCAGTCGTTGATGTCAAGTGGCACCGTTATCTTCTGTCGATCTTCGTCTGTAGGCGGCTCGGGGTTATAAAGCGACTTGAATGGTGCGCCCAATTGTTTAAGAATGTTCGAGAGTGGTGTAGGCCTGCGAGGTCGAAACTCCTCTGATGGATAGGTTCCGAGGCCTAACCGTGCACTCTTGCGGGAGCCACCTTCCTCGCCAAATCCAGTCAGTAGGCGATGTTCAAAAACCTCCATGTCTCTTCCACGACATACGGGTAGATATCCATCGATGGCCGGAACGTAACGCAGAGTTGTCCATCCAAGGACATGCAGAAATGACTCGAGATCATCTTCGAACGTATGCAGCTTCCCAGGAGTCTTCAACAATTTTGCAGACATGAATTGCCACGTTCCCTGTCCAGGTTTGCGGTGATTAGTACATACATGGTAAATCAACGTCATGAACAACTCACCGTGCGTTCTGGCCGCCTGCTGCCGGTCTCATCAACTTTCTTCGCCATCTCCCAGTCGATCAACAATCCTCTTCCCTCGTCTGTCAAAATAATATTTCCTACACTGATGTCGCGGTGCAATATCCTCGCATTCTCGTATGCATGCGAGTGCGCTAAGCGTTTCAACCTCAACATGTAGTTCACGTGCGGGTCGGAATAAACTCACCTTTCAACACATCCAAGACAGCGGTAACAAATTGCTTCGTGCGATCAAATGTGATCAACGCACGCCCGACGACTGCATGAACAAGCCGATAATGTTGGTGTACCGTGATCCTCGGCTTGGTACCCAGCCACGGCGCATTCATAAACTCCTGCGTTCTCGTCCTGCCACCATCGATATCACCACCTCTAACGTGTTCGGGGATGTTTGGCGTTCCGTGCTCGTGAAGAGTTGTATACACCTCGTGCTCGGGTAGGACAACGACACCCGGCAGGTCGGACAGGAATCGCCAGGTATCCTTCATGTAAATCGTTGTCTCTTCATCCCGAGGCTCCTTCTTCGCCCCGCGCTCCATGATGGGTGACTGTCCATCGACTCTCCCAGCAGGTATCCAGACAAGGGGTGAACTCCGAGTACGCCGGCTGATGATAGAACGGTTGTGTGTGGGCAACCGAGGTCCACAAGCATAACCTCTCTCGGTCAATCCGGGCACCGAATATCGGTATAGCGGAATCCCATCGTCCACATTCAATTTCTGCCGGACCCGTGCCTCCATTTCGGCTAAAAGCTCAGCCGGTTCGACTGATGTGTCGTGTCCACGTTCCTTCGCAGAGAGGTGGTCAAACCTCCACAAAAATTCGGCCATCAGCCGAGGATTCTCCCGGTAGTTGAACGCGGCGGACACGAGTGTACCAGAGGTGTCCCATCGGAGAAACCGAGCATCGTTGCCTTCAATGAGGATCGAGAACGAAAGGTTTCGGAATTGCTTGTTGTAAAGAGCACCGGCATGGTGCGCCAGTTGTCCGCAGGCACGGACTCCGTCCAGTGTCCCAGGCGTAAACGGACCCCCTTCTACCCTCGCCGGACGTTTCTCGTCTGGCCCTAAACGTTTTGGATCCTTAAATGCCACGCCTTCCGTTACCCTTTTGAACTCGATCCAGAGTTCCATCTGCGAGAAGTCGGTCCTGTTGGGTATTTGGACACCCTCGACGTGCTGGTAGATGGAAATGTCCGTCTTCAGTTTCACCGTGTTCACCGTATCCTCCTTCGTGCTCGTGTTGACAGCCTTCAAGTGTGGCATCCGCCCTTCGATGGCTGTGATCTGAACACAAACTCGTTCTCATAAAACTGGTACAAGGACTAGAGTGGATACTTACGAGTGGGTTATAGCGTGCACTCTCGACACCTGTTGATGGGACGTCCTTGAATGGGTCTTCCGGAATGTCCGGCAAATTTGGTAATCCGTTGGCAGGACGAAGAAATTCGTCGAAAAATTGGTGGACGGGCATTTGGCCGACCCAGTGACCTTCCATCTCTCTGGCTAATTGCACGCGAACTTGCTCAAAGTCTAAGACATTGGAAGCGTAGGTCAAGTCGGTGCCAAACTTCTTCTTAGCCGGGGTTGCTTCGGTGGTGACTTTCCGTTGGGGGACACAGGATGGGTCACTGGGAACGTTGTTCCCGGGATTCTGAGCAGTGTCAGAGTGATTTTCGTGAGTGTCCGACATGTGAGTGAGCACACAATAGGGAAGATGAAACGTACAGATCAAAGGCAGGGATTGAGAGGGTATTTATCGTTCTAGGTTGATGTGCAAGTTATATGAACGAAGATCAGCCTTGAGCGAAATATGATTGTTGTACTAACCTAGTAGCGGTGTGGACAATATGTATGATCTTGTCCACCGGGTTTGCGAAAGGTGTGCAGTACGCGAAATAAAGTCCGACGCGGCCCACGCGTCAAGGTCAGGTGACTTGTGACATCCATCTTCGTTTCATCGTCCTCAAGATACTCTTGCACCCTCGCAATCTCGCGATTCCATCCAAGATGGGTACAACCAAATCGCCCTTTTTCACCCAACCGCCTCCCGGAAGTTGCAGAGGGTATTTGGAGTATGGAAGTGCAGCGGGGCGGGGACTGATGTGAGCGTGGACTGATGTGAGCGTTCTTGAATTTCACTGTTCGTTATATAAACTCAAAACAGTTATTTCCAAGCTGCACGTTCGTCTGTCGGACGCCATCTCTACTCCACTCCACATCGCCCAACATTCGTTTAATTTTCTCTCCCTAACCAACGATGCGACCCCTACTTCCTATTCTATCGGTTTTTCGCTGGGTGCGTGACTCTACTTGCATGATTATCTGATTGACGGAGGTTCATGATCGTGCCTTGCAGACTTTGATCATGTCCTCACTGATAATGCTGCCTTGGATGCCGTGCAAGAGGTGGCGAGGACGCAGGGGAGCCATGGATGACAATGTCCCCCGATGCGACGAACTCTCGCCGTATTGCCACGCTGCTCTGACTCGGCCACACGTGTTACTTCTTCCGGCTACGACCGAATACACGGGGAACATTCTCGTCACAGGCAAACATCACCCACAGGCTCAGTCTGGGGGCATGCTGATGTCGATGATCATCTTTGTCGCGTCCCATCAGAGTGGAGCTGGCAATGTTTACCTTGGCAAGCGACAGAGCGACCTCTGAACTCAAAAGTGGATGTCAGTCTTTCCATCCTCGTTTTTCATTCGATTCAATCCGCTGATCCACGTGTGCGACAGTCTGCAGCAGCGCTGTCTCCCTCACCACCGTCACCCACCGGGCTGGGGAACCTGATCGTCAATTCGACCTCCCTTGTGCTCATGGCAAGAATCACTCCGTTCGAGCTTTTATGCTGAGCTCTGCCTGCTCGAGCGTATTTTGACCGCACTCTCCTTCCTGGAGATGCCCGGGTCGATTTTAGAGGAGGTGCAAGCGGGTGGTTGAGGACGGGTTTGGGATCCCATGGAGTAGGGCGTCGAGGGAGAGGAAGCCGGTGATATGGCGTGGGGTGGTGGATTGGAAAATGTGTGTGGCGTAGGTGTGAAGGCGAGGATGGTATGGTGGGACATGGGGCGCACGATGGATCTTGTTGAGGTCGTGGCTCTCATGGAAGGTTTGTAACGACCGTGTACATGACCGGCTGGATGCCAACTTCAGTGTTGGGGCGAAAAAAGTGGACATTGGGATGGTTGGGCTGTGCTTGAGAGACGTGTCGCGACACGATGACAAGAATGAGGAGAGTGCATCCATACGAGCACGCAAACGTGCCCTTCGATAACATGCCCATGTTCATGAGTACGTCCAGTACAGGCAGAGGAAGTACAGGATAATAAGACGGTCACGGAAAGGTGAAGCACAGCGGCGGGTCCAGTATTCACGGAATTTTATGCAGGACAAGATAAGACAATGACATGCCAGATTAGAAGCAGCCATCTCCATGTCGTACGGGGCACAATGGTCTAATTTGTCGTAATGCGTTTCTATCTTCCGCCTGGGTACTCACTACTCTTCCATCCGAACCCTGTCTCCCAGTCGGCGCCGTCATAACCCCGAGCCACATCACGATTGCGGTCACAATGTAGCGAGTCGTTGGATGTACATCAGTTCTTTGTATCCATCTGCACTGCGAGCTGCGCACGCATTGGGTGAGGACGGGGACTAGACCATGCTTGAATAGCTTCGTAACGTGGCAGAGCGATGCTTCGAAGTCGAAAAATCAGTTCCTGGAGCGTGACATTGGACGACGCAGGTCAAGGGTACCCAATCAACCATGCAAAATGATTAGGCCGTCGGGTAGCCACCGTTACGAAACGAAAGAAACATCCGTCGTTGAGTGAGTTCCACTCGACACCCTGTCTTCCATGACCGTCAACAAAAGCAGGAGCAACAACCGACCTCGTAACCACCCGTTGGCATGGTCGTATGCGTGCCTGTTCATCAGGACCAATGGCAGCGGGAGGTTGTATATATGTCGTTAGCATGGAGGACGAGGCGCCGGTCGAGGGCGGACCCATGAGGTGCATCGAAGATGGTATGGCGGGGAGAGCAATGCTGGTGGCGTCCAAGAGCAGACTGCGAAATGATGAGATGTCCATCAGGCGCGCGTAGGGACGGACATGATGGATGCGCTTATTCTCGGCTTGCAGTTTGCGCATCTGCGCGTTGGCGTGATCCAGGTGTGGACGTACTCGTTGTAGAGCTGCGTGGACCGTGCATGAAGGGAGGATTGGAAATGCAAGCACGTCTCGACGTACCGCATTCACCTGGTCGATTTTTTCACGGAGAGCTTGCAACCTGGAGTGGTGAGGATCAGGAGTCGAGTTATATACCAAGAGACTCACCTTTTTGTTGTATCGTAAGCCGGAATGTCGTCGAGGGTGTGCTCGGTACGTCATGGCAGAAGGTGTGTAACGGGTGATGGATCCCTTGAATCGTGCATTCTCTTCGGTGGAGCAGTTTCGTTTACTCGCTGTGGGTAATGGTGTACAAGATAAAGCTAATAAGTAGGCTACCTTGAAGTATTCCGAAACTTGATGCCAAATCGATAATGACAGGCCTGAGAATGAAAGAGAAAAAAGGACATCCGACCGATGATACGGTAATGTGCGACGGCTTGGTGGGCGCGGTGGGCGTGCATAACCAGGAAGTATGCATACACGGCAATCGAGGTAAGGGTTAGACGTGGCGCACGCATTACCACAGGTGGTCGCCAAAGAGCATGCTGTGACGGGGCGGTGAATCGTCGCCCCAAGTGTCATCTAGCTCTTTGGTCTATAGGGCTGTCTAGACTCGGTGCTATAGAGGGTACGGGCAGGGCGTACCGTATCGCAGAGATGTGGGGAACCTTGATGGGGGTGTACTGGGTGCCCATAGGGCGATAAGTACCAACTGGCATAGTTTATCGTTGTGGGCCGATTATTTCACGCTGGACACAGCTTTGACACGTTGCATTATCAGGCAGGGGGGCTACGTCGGACTGGGGTGCATGTTGGCGACGGGGTGTTTTGAGTGAGAGAATTGGATCTTGGAGACAATTTATGCGAGTTCGAGAGAAGAAAAGACGGTACAGACCTGCCATCTGAAAACGCTCCCTGGAGCTCGTCGAGGCTGCCATCGGTGGATTGGACTTGACCGGTGGAGACGGCCCAATCAATGCCATTGCTAGGAACAACGCAAACAACTTGCTGGGCAGATTGACAAGAGAGCGTGGGAGACCGTGGACGTGAGTCGGACAGGTTCCGAAAGGCTCTCATGACGGACAATCCATCCACCCAAGCTTGCGATCTCGCGATTCTCTCAGAGATGGGTGCAACTGCATCGCCGTTTCCTGGGGATTACATAGGATATTCAAGCTGTTGACGTCTAGCGGGGATTGATGTAAGTGCTCTTGATTTTTTTAACGTCCATTACATGTACTTAAGACAGTCATTTCCAAGCTGCATGATCGTCTGTCGAACGTCACCTCTATCCCATTCCACATCGCCAATCACCCGCTTACTTTCCCTCAACCGACCATGCGACCCCTACTTCCTATTGCTCCAGCTTTTCGCCTGATGCGATTTCACTTGCTCGATTATATTGATGGTGGTTCATGATCGTGTTTTGCAGACTCTAAGACGGTGACCGCACTCGACGATCGAGAGCGATGGGTACAGTGAGGTTCTTGTCCTCGATCATCTCACACCCTTTTCTTACTGGATTTCAAGAGCCCAACGCGGAGAGAATGCGGCCGCAGGATGACTCTAGCTTGTATTTGCTTTCGTGTATGTCGTCCCTGGCAAGGCTCCTGTTCGATGTTAGGCAGGAAAGACAAAGTTCCGGAGCAGCTTGGATTTGATGGCCGTGCGAAAGAATCTGGCGGGGGTGCAGAAGGAGACGTGGATGGGAATGTCCCTCGGTGCGACGAGCTAAGTAGTGTGAGTCTATGCGTGCAGATGGACAAAAGACATACCTTTCCGACTCGGTCGATGCGCTGGGTGGAGGGCACTGCGCGTGTGGAGCGTGGCCTCCCTTTCATAGTCGCCTTGTTCGAAAGGGAGGAGGGTCATGCTGAAATCGAGTTTGGATTGAACCGACTCGCGTTCGAGACTTATTCTCTTGGGGTCTCGGTGGTATCAGTCTCGGCGCGCTCTAGCAGTGTGCACGTACGAGGTAGTGTGTGCATAGTTGCGTTGCCCGATGGATTTCATCTCACCCAAGGGGCGCTTGCGACTGCCTTGCGTGCAAGACGTTGCTAACAAGCTTCGGATGCTTTGCCAGCTGCCCTCGGCAACTACATGGGATAAACATAGCAGAATTCAAATCACATATATAACCCGTTCTCGGCGTGCTTGAGCAGCGTGCACCCCGATCGTCAGCCAGACACGTACCTGAGATACATAGACAGTACACTTGCCCGGTACGGATGCAGCAACAAGCAAGACTCCCCATTCGCCACATAGCTGTGTGACAAATCAATGCTTTCAATATGCTCGAAAGACAGGTGTGTGACACCATTGTCATGGTATGACTATGATCTATCGGCTGTCACAGCGGTCCATGATATTACTGATCAACGTCGAAGAGTCGTCTTTCGTTGCAAGTGATCGTGAGTATTCAACTTTCTTCGCCTCTTGAATGAGATTGGTAGATTGATATGTAATGGGCAGATCAGAACAATGTATATCGAACGAGCTTCTGTCCACGTTTGGACCTAACCTGTACCACTCCGTTCAACGACGCCCTCTTCGTTGTCTTGGTGTAAATCATTCGCATTGGTGACCTTTTCGGCCCCGTGAATTCCCATCCTGGTATACAGGTGCATGGACGTAGAGGAGTCAGTTGGCGGCCTGCTGGTGCCAGTGTGGTGGATATAAATCATCGGTTTACGAGCTGGGAAGACACCGAAGCTAGACATTGATGGCTTTAGCACTGTGTCGTCCAAAGCCGTGTGTGTCGGATAGTAACTCACTTTGGCCAACCGTCAAGGTCGAAAGCTTGCTGGTGAGATGGCATTCATCAATAGCATACCCTCCGCCTGACCTGGCGAATAATTCGCGTTCAAGGAAAACGCGCACGGGCATGTTGGGTGTATAGCTGATGGTATGCTCAAACGGCTATTATGAAGGGTCCCACTCAATATATGGCACTCACTTGTCGTTTGAACCCGCCCTTCTCCAACCTTCCTCGTTGACGCCTCCTCCGGTGTATTGATGGAACCAATGTTAGCAACTGAATCAAAGGGACCAGCCCGAGAACCCTGGATCTCGGTGCATACCCAACAGTGGTCACAACTGTAATTATTGAAATTAGTTGCATCATACGCGTAGTCGGTATCAAACCCTATTATAGACACAGAGGATGATCATGGTGACCGGGCAAAAACGGGTGGGCAGGTCTCGTGATATGACCGTGGAAACTATTGTAGCACAGCAAGTTGCATCGTGTTGAGGCATCTCGCACCGTCTCATCATCCAAGCAATCGCCATTGCTCATCCACCTCTCAGCTTATAACCACTCGATTTCGCAGTGATGGGCCTCAAGGAGAGAATCAGAAATCTTCGATCTCGTATCTCCAGAAGTGTTACTCCAGCACCTTCCCACAGCTCTGACACCACCGGCACTCAACCAAGCACTGTCTCTCGCTTCTGTGGCTTGGGCCACCGTGCTCGGGGTACCACTGATGTCTTAGATGCTCATGATGCCGTTGATATCACTGCTCGTGCGCCTACCCAGGAATCAAACTCTACCCAACCTGGTGTAGTTGCTAATGACATGAGCGCCCAGCCCGCTCGATCCCATGATCCCACAGATCCCGCCCCCTTGACAGTTGCTAGTTGTGTGCCTGCTCAAGAGTCCCACTCCCATCACATGCAATCGCTCAGCTCTCATGTCCCTACCACTCCGCTGGGCGGCATCTCGGGCTTGCAGCAGGACCCCAAGGATACCACTCTCCCACTAGTTGTTCATCCTATATCTGCCCAAGAATCCCAACTTGTGCAAACAGTGCAACCTAGTGTGACTGCCAGCAACCCAAAGAGTCTATCCACTGGACTTCAGGATGTGTCTTCAGACTGCCTCCCATCTTTTGATGTGCCCACCACCCAGCCCAAGATGATCCCTGGTGACTTGAGCTCACAGCCAAGCAATGCTAAGGAAATAATTGACTCATCCATCATAGACATTGTCAGTAAAGTTACTTGTCCTAAATGTACAGGCAACTCAAAGACTAATTTCAGCCTGTTGGAGAGTCTGTATCTCAGGGACTTACTGGTCCACAGGAGTTTGAACACACACAACATGGTAGGGGTACTAGTAATTTGTCCCTACTTTCTGCTGATAATATTGAAGGGTCTGCTATTCAATCTTCACCCAGTGATTCTAATGCTGATGTGTTGGGTAGGCAGGTTGTATTTTTTTGGTGTACTTGCAACCTGATTTCCATGAAAGAGCCAAGAAGGAATGCCAATATTTCTCATATCATGCAAGACACTGACCAAGAGCTCATGGAGAAATTTGGTAGGTTTAGAATCCTCATTATAGGAAGGGCAAATGCTGGGAAAACAACTATTCTTCAAAAGATTTGCAACTCCACAGAACACCCAGAGATCTATGACTATGAGGGGAATAAGGTGCTAATTGCTGTTAAGACATATTCAAGAGATATTGACCTGATTGATATACTGTCAGGTTGATCAGATGATTGCAGGGACAACAGAGGTGAGCTGTTGCACATATGTAATGAAGTCATAGTAACACATGTCATCTATAGTGTGGAATACATGACATCAACAATGAGATGGTTTTCAAAAGCAACTCAAAATTTGTTTTCCATGATTCACCTGGGTTTGAAGCTGGACATGACAAGGAAGTGCAACAAATGAAAGACTTTTTGGCAAAGCATTCTGCCACCAATAAGCTAAATGAGCAGATTCATGCTATATGGTGAGGATAAACATATGTGTATGATCTGAATTTGTACTAATGGATATAGGTATTGCATACCCATGAATCAACTGCATCGTGCCATCACAGCTGCAGAGGAAAGGTTCTTTGGTGAATGTGACACCAAGAATGGTAAGAATGTTATTTTAGAGATTACAAATTTTGTCTTGATGACTTGGTTGATAGTTCCAGTGGTGGTGCTATTCACCAAATTTGATGCTCTTCTAACACAGGCATTTCAAAATGAATATGTGCTTCTGCCTGAAGATGAAAGGCAAAAAAGGCTGTGGGCTGGTGCCCAAGAGATGTTTGACAAGAGAAACATTTGGGATGACTTGTGTAAAATGGCATTTCCACCTAAGGCATCAGTACAGCTACAAGGTAACTATATATATCTTATTATTTCTACTTTACACTGTTTAGGATGTTTCAGATATGGATACAAGTGATATAGGGTGCAACACATTGTTGGAAAAAACAGCAGCTACATTGGACAATGAATCATTGCAGATGTTGTTGATATCAGCACAAGATAAAAACATGTTGCTCTGCATCAAATATGCTATTGAATAGTAAGTAATGCATCATAATACAGTATATTTTTGAAATAATTTGTCCAGTGCTTTGGAGAGATATGTTGATTTCAGGATGATTGCAAAACAAGATCATAATATGATAAAGGCAATTGCTAGTTGGTTTCCACACACAAAGGTATGATTACACAATGAAATCCACACAGAAGGTGGAAATTTTAATATTCTGCACAGGTAAGATGTTGTGGATAATTAAAATGAAGATCTTAATGGTGAAAAAATTTGTGGTATAGGAGGTAAGTGGTTTCTGATGTTTGCCAGAGTGGTTTATTTCTCATAGCTATTTCCTGGTACTCTTTCATTCATAGTATGTAAGTGGTCTGATGTGCATCAGGAAGAAGGATTTATCTCATGGCCTTTTTCTAATGCTCTTTCATTCATAGGGAGTGAGTGATCTGCTGTGGATCAGAAATGAGGATATATCTTATGGCTCTTTTTCTGCTGCTCTTTCATTTATAGCAAGTGAGTTGGTCTGATATGCATCAAAATGAGGATTTATCTCATGGCCCTTTTCTGCTGCTCTTCCATTCACAGGAAGTGGGTGGTCTGATATGTATCAGAAATGGACAGTTATCTCATGGCCCTTATTCTGCTGCTCTTCCATTCATAGGGAGTAAGTGGTCTAATGTACATCAGATATAATTCATCTCATGGCCTTTTTTCTGCTGCTCTTCTATTCATAGGGAGTAAGTGGTCTGATGTACATCAGAAATGAAGATTAATCATATGGCCCTTTGCACACTGCTCTTTCATTTATAGCCAGTAAGTGGTCTGATGTGGATCAGATGTGAGGATGCATTTCAAGGCCCTTTTTCTGCTACTCTTGGATTCATAGACAGTAAGCAGTCCAATGTGGATCAGAAATGAGGACTTATCTCATAGCCCTTTTTCTGCTACTCCTCCATTCATAGCTTGTAAGTGGTGTGATGTGGATCAGAAATGAGGACTTGTCTTATGGCCCTTTTTCTGCTACTCTTCCAATTCATAGCAGGTAAGTGGTTTGGTGTGCATTAGAATGAGGATATATCTCATGGTCCATTTTTTGCTGCTCTCCCATTCATAGGGAGTAAGTGATCTGATGTGGGTCAGAAATGAGGATGTATCTCATGGCCCTTTTCTGCTGTTCTTCCATTCATAGCCAGTAAGTGGTCTGGTATGGATCAGAAATGAGGATTTATCTCATGGCCCTTTTTTTGTTGCTATTCCATTCATAGGGAGTAAGTGGTTTGATGTGGATCAGAAATGAGGATTTATCTCATGGCCCTTTCTCTGCTGCTCTTCTATTCATAGGGGGTAGGTGATTTGATGTGGATTAGAAATAAGGATTTATCTCATGGCCCCTTTCCTGCTACTCTTCCATTTATAGCAAGTAAGTGGTTTGATATGTATTAGAGATGAAAATGTATCTCATGACCTTTTTTTGGTGCTCTTCCATTCATAGGAAGTAAGTGGTCTAATGTGGATCAGAAATGAGAATTTATCTCATGGCCCTTTTCTGCTGCTCTTCCATTCATAGCTTGTAAGTGGTCTGATATGCATCAGAAATGAGGATTTATATCATGGCCCTGTTGCTGCTACTCTTCCATTCATAGCCAGTAAGTGGTCTGATGTGGATCAGGAATAAGGTTGTATCTCATGGCCCTTTTTCTGCTACTCTTGCATTCATAGCCAGTAAGTGGTTTGATGTGGATCAGAAATGAGAATGTATCTCAAGGCCCTTTTTTGCTGCTATGCTATTTGTAGGGAGTGAGCAGTCTGATGTGCATTGGAAATGAGGATTTAACTCATGACCCTTTTTCTGCTGTTCTTCCATCCATAGGGAGTAAGTGTTCTGATGTGCATCAAAAATAAAAATTTATCTCATGGCCTTTTGCTGCTGCCCTTTCATTTGTAGTATGTAAGTGATTTGACATGCATCAGAAATAAGAAATAATGTATCTCATGACCCTTTTTCTACTGCTCTTTTATTCATAGCTTGTAAGTGGTCTGGTGAATATTAGGATTGAGGATTTATTTCATGGCCACTTTTCTGTTGTCCTTCCATTTATAGTATGTAAGTGGTCTAATGTGGATCAGAAATGAGGATTTATCTCATGGTCCTGTTTCTACTGCTCTTCCATTCATAGCCAGTGAGTAGTCTGATGTGAATCAAAAATGAAGATTTATCCCATGGCCTTTTTTCTACTACTCTTCCATTTGTAGCTTGTAAGTGGTCTGATGTACATCAGAAATGGGTTTATCTGATGGCCCTTCTGCTATTCTCCCATTCATAGTTTGTATGTGTTTTGATATGGATCAGAAACAAGGGTTTATCTCACAGCCCTTTTTCTGCTGCCCTCCCATTCATAGTTTGTAAGTGGTGTGATGTGGATCAGAAATGAGGGTTTATCTCATAGTCCTTTTTTGCTGCTGCTCCATCCAAAGTATGTAAATGATTTAATGTGGATCAGAAATAAGGATTTATCTCATGGCCCTTTTTCTGCTGCTCTTCCATTTACAGCAAGTAAGTGGTCTGATGTGGATCAGAAATAAGGATTTATCTCATGGCCCTTTTTTTGCTGCTTTTCCATTCATAGAAAGTGATTGGTTTGACATGCATAAAAAAATGTGGATTTATCTCATGGCCCTTTTTCTACTGCTCCTCCATTCATAGCCAGTAAGTAGTCTCATGTGCATCTAAAATGAGGATTTATTTCATGGTCCATTTTCTGCTGCTCATCCATTCATAGGGAGTAAGTGATCTGATGTGGATTAGAAATGGGGATTGATCTCATGGCCATTTTTCTGCTGCTCTTTCATTTATAGCAAGTAAGTGGTTTGTATGCATTACAAATAAGGATATATCTCAAAGTCCTTTTTTTGCTGCTCTTCCATTCATAGAGTGTAAGTGGTCTGATGTGGATCAGAATGAGGATTTATCTCATAGCCCCTTTTCTGCTGCTCTTCCATTTATAGTATGTAAGTGGTCTGATGTAAATCAGAAATGAGGATTTATCTCATGGCCCTTTTTCTGCTACTCTTCCATTCATAGCCAGTAAGTGGTTTGATGTGTATCCAAAATGAGGATTTATCTCATGGTCCTTTTCTGCTACTCTTCCATTCATAGACAGTAAGTATTCTAATATGGATCAGAAATGAGGATTTATCTCATGGCCCTTTTTCTACTACTCTTCCATTCATAGTATGTAAGTGATCTGATGTAGATCAGACTTGAGAATTTATCTCATGGCTCTTATTTTGCTGCTCTTCCATCCATAGTTTGTAAGGGGTCTGATGTGGATCAAAAATCAGGATGTATCTCATGGCCCTTTTTCTGCTGCTCTACCATTCATAGGAAGTAAGTGGCATGATGTGGATCAGAAATGAGGATTTATCTTATGGCCCTTTTTCTGCCACTCTTTCATTCATAGCGAGTAAGTGGTTTAATGTGGATTAGAAACAAGGATTTATCTCATTGCCCCTTTTCTGCTTCTCTTCCATTCATAGTTTGTAAGTGGTCCAATGTGGATAGAGATGAGGATTTGTCTCATGGCCCTTTTTCTATTGCCCTTCCATCCATAGTATGTAAATGGTCTAATGTGGCTCAGAAATCAGGATTTATCTCATGGCCCTTTTGCTGCTACTCTTCCATTCATAGCTTGTAAGTGGTCTGATGTATATTCAAAATGAGGATTTGTCTCATGGCCCTTTTTCTACTGCTTTTCCATTCAAAGCCAGTGAGTAGTTTAATGTGACTCAGAAATGAGGGTTTATCTCATGGTCCTTTTTCTGTTGCTCTTTGATTCATAGTTTGTAAGTGGTGTGATGTGGGTCAGAAAAGAGGATTTATCTTGTGGTCCTATCTCTGCTGTTCTCCCATCCATAGTTTGTAAGTGGCCTGGTATGGATTTGAAACAAACATTTATCTCACAGCCCTTTTTCTCCTCTTCCATTTATAGCAAGTAAGTGGTCTGATGTGAATCAGAAATGTCAATTTATCTTGTGGTCCTTTTTCTACTGCTCTTTCATTCATAGGAAGTAAGTGGCTTGTACATAGTCAGTGGGTCCTTTATGATTAGAAATGAATGGGGATCTTACCATTTCTCTACCTGTAGCAAGCATGTGCTGTGGACTGTTGTTTTCTTTTATTTAATACTAATAATTCTGTTTTCTCCCATATGATCATTATTAGCTGGTAAGCCATGCTTTGATTTTGTGATATCATGCATACAGTTTTAATAAAATTTAGGATGTAAGCCACCTTTTCAATGGAAATACTGTATTTTTGAAATCTGCACATTCTTTTTGTTTAGCAAGTAAGTGCTTTTACTTTACTCTATTTCAAATGCATAATTATATTTTGTGTTAGAAAGTTAGGTTTCTCTTTTTATTGATAAGCTTGGATATCTAATATGTATGTTATAGATTGTGCAAACTGATCAGCCACAGCAGGTTGACATCAATAATGTTATTAATTCTGTGTTTCCACTAAAATCTATTATTTTGTAGGTTCCATCATCTAGTATGCACAACTCCCTTGTGGTATATTTAATTACATGGTGGTCTAATCATTATCTGAATGTACATTCTTCAGGTCACTTCACAGGGTCAGGCATGGAAAGATGTCCTTCAACAAGGAATAGGCATGTTATATATTCAAAATTATGTTCAAGCCATATTTATATTTTTGTATATAGGTCTTTTGCTTGTTCTTCAACACTCTTTTTTTCTTGTTCAAAACAAGCTCCCTTACCCATTCAAAGTGGCTGCAGAAAAATACCATACATCTGGCACATCTGCTCAAGTGGCCAATGAACTTGAAGGGCTCTATGACTGCTATCTTGCTGCTGACAAAATGGCAAGGAGAAAACTTATCATGGATGTGGTCATGCACCATTCAATCTGTAAGTAGTCAATTTTACCAGTGCTTCAATCCTAAGTTGGTTTTTGTAGCCTAGAGCCTTCCATTTGCCCAATAGAATGCTCCTGCCTGCTGTTTTCAATGTGTACTATAAAAGCATAGGAATCTATCACCTATCAAATCATTCATGCTGTATGACTGTCATCATGTCTATTTATCAGCATGCATGTTTTGAGATGCTTTGTAAACAACCTGCATGGAACCCCAATGTTATGGGTGTACATTTTTCTCCATATTTTTCATATGTTTTTCACTCTTTTTCCTTTTATATTTCATAGCCCCTAATGGGGTGTATGATGGTTGATATCTAAATGTATGTTTCCTTCTCTTTTGAAATATGGACCCATTTCACTTCATACTTTCACAAACTCATGGACCAGGTTTTATTTCTGTTCCCCTTTCATGGACACTACCATATGTTACAATTGGGCACACCTCACACCTAAGGCATGTTAGCCCCTATGTAGATCTGCCACACCTTATGGCTATAGTATGTTTCTCCCACAGACTATGTATATATGGTTATGCCACCATATCCTCACTTGATGTACATGGACAATTTATCTATGATTATGTTACAATATGGACAAATATATATTCTAGAATATAAAGCCTTGAATGCAGTTCAAGGAATACCTCATTTGAGTTCCCTTGGTTCTCTTTTCAGAGGCCATAGCAAGATAGATTCCCTTCTCACTTCTCTCCTCCAAGTACTTGCATTCACATGCTCACTTTTATCTCATCTTATCTCCCTCACTTGATGCCTTCTGACAAGCACCAGATAATGGCTCTGAGTGTTTCACCCAATATGTTTGAAATCAGGCCATCCTGTCAATATGGTGCACAATCTGACTGTAATTAGAGTTAATTGGTGGTGCAATATCTACTCTGGGACTATGAGCACATTTTTCATATTATGTAAGCAGCCTTAAAGCGCACTAAAACATATCCCTTTTTGGCATATGTTCTACAACATATTTTATTCAATTACCCACTCCCCTCCCTCTTGCAAATGTTTACACAGTTATCAATTGAATTATGTATAATAATCAAACACTTTATACTGCTTGTATTAGTGTAAAGTAGGTAGATAAATAAAAATAACAAAAAATGCAAAAAATGCGAAAAACATTGGGAAAATTTAATCTATGGATAGAATGCATCCAAAAAGTGATTCCCAGGTACTATATACATGTCCCAACAATGCCAGAAAAGCTTGGCTCAAGGGGATATGTTCCTAGAAAGATATCAGTAGATATGCCTCCTATCCCTAGATTACAAAAAAGTGGTTCGCATTTTTTTATTTTCCAAGTAGATTCCTATTGAATATTTGTACATACATACCCCATACATGCATCTATCAGCTCCCAAACAGGCGGAGGGCATGCTGCCTTCCCTGGCATATAGGGATCCATATGGTTATCAACCCCTATATATCAGAAAGCAGTGTAAATATTTGTCTACTTGTCAGGGCAACTATTCACAGCCTTAGTATGCATATAGGCCTATATGGCCCCAAATATGCGAAAGGGTAGGATAGGAATTGGGCTCAGGAGAACAGAAATGACATGCCAGAAGCGTGAGAAAATAAGGAGATTTTTGAGATTTGTGAAAACATATCAATAACATATGTATATAATGCTGAATACATGTATGGAGTACATGGTAGACCATTTTCAGACATGGGAAATCATTTTAGACACTGTGCCTGGCATCATATGATACATAGAAATCCAAAAATGCGAAGTACTATCAAATTACTTATGTAGCACTAGCTATAGCCTAGTAAACAATTATGATATTTTGCATTTTTGAATTTCCATGTATCATATGATGCCAGGCAGTGTCTAGAATGATTTCCCA
>JBBPUI010000613.1:0-17904 GCA_038094615.1 Heimioporus aff. retisporus
TGCCATAGTTTCTCACTTCTCGACCTCAGCGACAAGACTTCTATCAAGAATCCACGAGTAATTCCGCATCAGCAACACAGAGCGGGACTTCTCGATCTGCGTTCGCGGCTGGGGACCAAGAGAGCACTGCTCAAGGCACTCAGGTAATAAACCAATTGTTCGTAAGCATACGACAGACCCAAATTTCCTCTTCATAGCATTCCAAATTGTCCCAGAGCGGGGAGAAAATCAATGCCGTCTCCAGTTCGCCGGAGACGATACACTACGACTTGCAGCCCGGTAAGTCCCCGAGTCGAAGCTGATTTTTTCCGTGGCCTCACGACCTTAACATGCAGATGTCACGGAAACCGTTAATTCGAAGGTTGAGCAAACCGACTATACTGTCACCTATGTCACCACTACGACCACTCAAGTCGAAGAACAAAAAAGCGAAGATGTCTTAATGTCCGGACAGTCCACGACTGCGAAGGATACAGCTGCGCTGCCTCGAAAAAGCGCGACTACACAATCCTCTCGGACTTCTACTGGCCCTAGCGAACGTCCCTCCCTTCGGGCCGAGATACATAGGAAGGCATCTTTTTACAAAGAAACACGTACCACTCCATCTTCCGAAAATGGGCGGGTTCGCACGTTCTCCACTTCGGCGACTTTTGAGAGTTATGAAGCGCCGCCAAGACCCGCCTACAATTCTGCGGTAGCAAAGCTCGTTCAGATGGAACGTTTGTACCGCGAGGAGAAGGACTGCATACTCGATGTTGCGACGACAGACGTGAAGGATTGCACACGTTACTACGAGGACCAGCTCACAGATCTGCGGACGCAAAATACGAAGCTCATACATGATGTATCAGACGCTGCCTCTCGAGCAACACAGCTTCAGATCCAACTCGATGCCCTTCGCATCACTTATCCGGGGTCCGAGGGGGAACTCGAAGAAGTAGATCCCGCTATCACCACCCATCTCTCCACGATCACTACGATCACTACCACGATCACCACTGTCATCACCCGGATAAAGGAGATGTCAAAACATTCGTCCGCCAAAGGCCAAATCAGCATCTCGGTGAAGGAGCTGGAACATCTCCTGTCACAATTGTCCGCGACCTCTACCCAGATGACCGAAATTCAAGAGCACTATACTAAATTGTCGGGCGACTTTAGCTCTATCCGTCATCAATTACAGGTCACGTCGTCGCAAAGCGCCGAGAAAGATCGCAGTCTGGCCTCCCTCACCGCTGAGGTCGCTCAATGGCAGAAGACGGATGCTTTGAAGACACAGGAGATGGCCGATTTGCGTCGAGAGAATGAGTCGCTTAAAAACGAGCACTCTATCACCTCTTCTCGCGCGAACGAACTCCAGCTGCGTCTCGATTCACGGACTAAAGAACTTGGTTCTGTCCGAGACGAGCTACAATCTAAGACGTCTGTGGTCGAAGAAAAGGATCGTACGATTGCTTCTCTTACTGCCAAAGTCAGTCAGTGGGAGCAGTCGGATGCTGCCAAAGCAGTCCAGATCACTAATGTTCAGCGGGACAACGAGAGGCTCCAGAGTGACCTTTCCGCCCTTTCCTCTCGGATGAGCGAGATCCAAAAGCGCTACGACGTGCAGTTGAAAGACATCCTCGTGATTCGCAACGAACTTCAAATCAAAGTGTCGCTACTCGAGGAGAAGGAGCACACCATCACTTCCCTTTCCGACGAACTCTCACGCGCGAAGCTCAAAGATGGCGTACAAGCAGAGCAAGTTGGGACCGTGCGCAAAGAGGTCGAGAAGCTCCGGGTAGAACTCTCCTCGGCCACCTCTCGGACCGCAGAGCTGCAGAAGCGTTATGAGGCACAATCGCGGGAACTTGATAATGTTCGTGACCAGCTCCATCAGATCGAGATCTTGTATCAGACAGATCAACCTTCGGGGAAGCCGTCCAAAGCGATTCCGGAACAAATCCGAGTTGCATTGGAGAAGCACACCGAGCAGTTGGAGAAGAAGAGCGAGCAGTTGGAGAAACTTCGCAAAGAGCTCAACGAGGCCACTTCCCGGAATGCCGAGCTTCAGAAGTCATATGAGGCGGTATCGAAAGACGCCAGCGTTATTCGCGATGAGCTTAAAGTGAAGAAGTTGGAATACGAGGGCACCGTCTCCACCCTCACTATCGAAGTCAACCGGTGGAAGAGCGCGGATTCCGCGAAGGTGGACCAGATCGCGACCGCGAGCAAACAGGTCGAGAAGCTGCAACACGACCTAACTACGAAGACTTCGGAACTCACAGAGCTACATAGCCGTTACGATGCACAGTCACGTGACCTCGTTGCGGTGCGCAAAGAGCTTCAAGTCAAGATATCGTCTGCGGAAGGATCCTTGCACTCCATTGCTTCGCTCACTGCCGAGGTTAAGCAGTGGAAGGCTGTGGGTGAAACCAAATCAGAGCAGCTCGCGACTACCATCAAACAGGTCGAGAAGCTCCAACACGACCTCTCCACTTCCACCTCCCAACTCGCCGAACTCCGGAGTCATTACGAGACGACATCGCAGGAGCTCACCGCCGTGCGAACCGAGCTGCATACCAGTATTTTGTCCATCGAAAGCAAGGATCGCACTATTGCCTCCCTCACTGCCGAGGTTGAGCAGTGGAAGGGTGCAGGAGCCAACAAATCGGAGCAGATGGCGATTACCTTGAAACAGGTCGAGAAGCTCCAACAAGAACTCTCCGAATCCTCCACCCAATTTACCGACCTCCAAAAACGTTTCACGGCGCAGTCAAACGAGATCATTGTTGTGCGCAAGGAGGTTGAGACTTGGAAGCATACTGCTTCCAGTAAATCAGAGGAGCTGACGATCGTGACGAAGAATCTTGAGGAGGTCCGCATCAAGCTGGATACTTCGACTTCACAGATTCAAAAGTTGGAGAATATACGTACAGGCGAAGCGGGAGAGTTCGCTACCGCACGCAAGGAACTCGAGGAGCTCCGTCGTGACCTGTCCTCCGCAAAGTCTCAAGTCGAACAGTGGAAGGCTTCAGACACCACCAAGGGCCAGAAGCTCACCGACGCGCGTAAGGAAGTCGAGGAGCTCCAGCAAGAGCTGTCCAAGTCGTCCTCCCAGATTACCGAGACAGAGGAGCGTTACCAACAACAGTCGACGGAATTCAGTACCCTCCGCGAGACTTTGAAGATCACGTTCTCACTTGTCAGAGTTACGGACGTCGCGACTCTCAACGTCCGGATCGAACAGTTGCTGCGAGACGGCACTACGAAGGAGGACGAACTCGCACACGCAAAAGCGGACGTTGATCAGCTTCAGCGCAAACTGTCTATTTCCACTTCCCAGATCGCCAATCTCAAGAAGGATTATGAGAAGCGAATCGAGACTCTTCAGCAGAGCGTCACCACGGTCTCACAGGAGTCCATGACGGTCCATGACACGATGATCAAGGTCGGAGTGAAGGGCTATACCGACATCGTCCAACTCACCACTATGGTCGACGAGTGGCTTCACACAGACGCCAAGAGAGCGGAGGAGTTGACACGTGAATTGGAGAGGAGGAACACGGAGAACGAAGAGCTGAGGCGCAATCTCGTTTTGCTCAAGGAGATCTACGTTCATGCGCCCCAGCTCGAACAAATCTTCCGATCTCAAACGACTGAAATACAGAGACGCTACGAACAGCAATCAAAAGAGCTCAAATCCCAACTGGATGGTGTGCAACGCTTCGTCACCACAGCGGACACGTACGCAGACACGATGATAATCCAGATGCTGCAGAAGCTCAACGCCGAGGTGCAGCAGAACACGACGTTCATGGCCGAGTGTATTCTCGAGGACTTCCAGCGTCGTGGTACGAAACTGACCGAAGAACATGTCTCTGCGATGCAAAGGATTTCGGGGACTATTGGCCAACCCCTTGCGGGCTGCTTGGGAAAGCTGGAGCACGACGACGTGGCGTTGTATCTCCCCATTGCATTCCAGGCCTTCTTCACGTACCACTTATGCGAGATCATTTCCTCGTGGACCATTGAAAAAGGTTACAACGACCTTATCAATGAGATATACCGGCGATTGCAAAAGAAAGGTAGGAATTCGAGTCGACTTTGATAACGGCGTTTTGCTGAACGCAGAGTATGTCCAGAGGCTCAAACGATCTCGGGTCGTTGGAGATCTCTCACGCGCACCTATATCTTGCCGACCTGTATAAGCGACCCAAACACGATCATTTCATCCACAGTCGCAGGGCTCTCTGACATTGTGGTGGCAGCGGGCTGCGCTTCATCTCATTCAGCTGCGAGTTCCAAGGTGTTCGCCGAATTCGAGGACAAGGTCACATCGATTATCCTGATAGCTGGGCAGTTTAGCAAAATGATCGGGGAAGTGGTGTCGGGCGACTTCGAGGTCGTGGCTATTCGTCCTGATAAGGTTTTCGACGAGTCCACGATGGAGGAGGACACGGATGACTACGACGAGAAAGGAGGGGTGCCAGATAAGGGGGCAGTGGGTCAGAAAGTGGTGTGTTCGACCCATTTGGGGCTGATAAAGCAGATGCCACTGGAATCGGGTGAGAAGGACACATTGACGGTGATGAAGTCAAAAGTTCTTCTTGAATCTTTCCTGACCGCCTAGGTCTACAATATGCCGAGCTTTGGGTGCCTTTTGATTTTGTCTGCATGTATCTGAAGGCTTGTTTTCGTATTGGATCATCTGTCGCTTGTTTAGTTGCATGTCACGTATTTGTACAGGCTTGAGTTTGAGGCTGTGTTATGCCCCATCAGTAGTACTACACGTCAAAGTTGGATCCGCACGTCATTACCGCTGCACTGATCTTCAAATTGTCACCGTCCCTGGACCAGCAATACCACATGAGCGGCAGGAAAACATGATGACATTGAGTCCAGTCCGCCGCAATGTTTGTTTTACGCAATGCACATAAAAACGTGTTGGCCAGAAGAAGACAAGGCAGTGCGCAGCTACGCCCGACCTTGAACACACCAACCATGCAAGGTGATCAGAGACGATATATATCCCAACATTATTCTCAGGCGGCTGCGCAAAACGACTTATCTCAAAGGATGCCTATCACACTTCCACTTATTCTAATGGTGATTATTCTGATACTCATCATACTCCTTTGCATCCAATCATCCGTGATTCCGCTACGCGCCGGCCAAATAATTTGGAGGGAGGACAGAGGATCCCTAAGACTCGAGGTAGTAGGACCAGTCTGCCATTTTAAAAAGTCGCTTATTTTCACCCTTTCTCATCAGGGAGAAGAGCAACCATTCGTGACTGACGAAGGGCAGGATATACCGCACAGGAATGACGACCAGTCGCAGAGCACGAGAGACCACACCGTCGATCATCTTAACAACCAGTGGAGGCCTAGACACACCATTCCAGACGAGCATTTCGCAAACCCTCAACGAGACATGTCCGCTTCTGCCTCTCATAATGCAGAGCTCCAGCGTCAAATTGAGATTTTATCCAGGGATTTGGAAGGCGCGCGAGTCTTTCTTACCACCGCAGATTCATTTTCGGACTCTGAAATCATCCAGATGCTGCAAAAGCTTAATGCGGAACTGCAGCATACTTCCACCATTATGGCTGATCGCGCAGTGACCGTCTTTAAGCTTGGCCATGATGTCACACCATCAGCCCCCGAGCAACAAGGCTCGGTGAGCAGAGCCTCAGAGAGCATAGGCTCGACTTTGGCGCAGTCCCTCCGTAATACACGACCCGACGACCTTCCGATGTATCTCCAAATCGCATTCCAAGCCTTCTTAACTCATCGCATGGGCGAGATCGTGTCCTCCTGGACGATCGACGAAGAACGTAACACATTTATGAGTGAGATATATCAAAGAATGCGAGAGACAGGTAGGTGATCCAATCTGACTACGATCTCATTTCCGCTTACGAGGATCGACCTTGGTTTGCCTAGAGAGGCAGGCTGTCTTTGCACGTTGGCGTTCCCTCACGCGAACCTATGCATTGCCCACCTGCGTCAGCGAACCGAACTCTTTCATCGCGCCTATCATTACCGGGCTTTCCGGCATACTGTTGATTGTCGGTTGTACCACCTCTCAATCTGAAGTCGTCTCAGAGCTCCTCTCCGCATTCGAGACAAACATATCATCTATTGTTTCGCTCGCTGCGCGACTGAATCAGATGATAGGTGGAGTGATTTCTGGCGACTTTGAAGTATTCTCCGTGCGACCTGGTCAACCATTCGTTGAGGCGTTGATGGAGGAGGATACGGATGGCAGCGGGGACGGCGGGCGAGACACACAAGGCGAAACTGAAGGGGCCAACGAAGTATTGTGCACAAGCGAATTGGGGCTCACGAAGCGAGTACAGTCGGCGGAGAAGAAGGTAGTGACGAATGTGGTGATCAAGGCGAAGGTGATTCTTAAGTCGTTTCTAGACGCTGAGTATTAGTTCCGGTTTCCGGAGGGCACACTATGCGTTTCGTGTTATCTTATTGCGCCCATCAACCTGATGTGAAATCGTTAATAAATTGAGCAATGGGATTAAGTCCACGAAATACGGAGCTTGCGAATATAAACTTTGGACAGCCGCTGGCAGACAAAGTCAGACCATCCGTTCGTCCTTATAAGGAAATTAAAGCAATGAATTAGGTTCAATATTACGTAATTATATAATAAATGTTTTACATAATCCATTCTAATTACTAATAGTATGTAATGTCCCAGCGTCCCAAATGTTGAATCTAAACGTTAAGTAAACATATAAACCATCCAAATTCGCCTGATTTACAATGCATCTTCCGTGTCTAAGAAGGACTCGAGTAAAACTTTCGCCTTAAGGACAACTACCTTCTGCTTTCTGCCCCTCTCCCACAACGTTCCCACCGGCATTCGCTTTGTCAACCCTAAGTGAGTCGCACACAATACCGGCCCCCCATGGGCCCCAATATGATCGCCATCCGGATCTTCCATATCCTTGTTCTCAAACTTCTCTCCTGGACGAACCATGAAGACCTCGAAATCACTTGAGATCACTCCGTCGAACAGCTTGTTGAGGCGCCCAGCAAGCTCGACGAGCAAAGCTATTCTTCCCTCGAATACAGATGCGACCTTGAATATGATATCGGACTGAGTGGCTGTGCAACCTGCGGCCAGTAGTATATCAGAAATGCCTGCGACGATCCCTTTGACGAGAGGCCCCGGATCAGTTGACCAACTGTGGGCAATATGGACGCGAGCGAGCGAACGCCAGCGTCCAGAAACGGCTTGTGCCTCTATGGTTTTCTCTTTGTCAGCCGAGACAGAGGGGTACCTGGACGGTTCCTCACCTGCTCTACGCAACCTCTGATATACGCCATCAATGAACGCATTGTACGGCTCGAATGCCCAAGATGATGCCGTTCGGCAAAGCGCCGACGCAAGGTAGGTTTGAAATGCAATTTGGAGTAACATAGGGATCTCTTCTGGGGTCTTCGTCCCTAGAGATCTCACCAAAACTTGCCCTATGAAGTCCGATACCCTTTGCATGGCGACGCTCTGTTCCTTCGTAAGGTTCGCCATAACATTACTGAACTCGAGGTCTTCCGCGAGGTAATCAGCCATATACGTGGCATTTTGCTGCACCTCCGCATTCATTCTTTGGATAGCCTGTATAATATCTGAATCGGACGACTTATCCGCAGTGTTGAGGAAGTTGTTTGAATTTTCCAAGTCCCTCGATTGGGCCTCGCAACGCTTCCGGAGTTCTGCGACCTGGCAGCGGGATTCGGAGAGATCACGTCGAAGCTTCTCAATCTCTTCCGATTCTCCTGTAGAACGTTCTGCATTCCTAGCCTCCACCGGCATTAATTGATTGCAATTGAGATTGGCAAGTGCAGTCTCAACGTTGCTGCTCCCCTGATCCTTCGTGGTGGTTGAGTATGGGCGTACAACGCTAACGGAGCTCGAGGTGGGTATCTGTGCCACAGGGCCCGTCTGCGTGGGCCCGGAGGAATTTCTGTGTCCGGAACGAGGAATTACTCGTCGAATGGAATGGAGTGTACGATTTACATGGTGTAGCTTATTGCGTACGCCATGCAGGGGCTTCTGATCCTCTCCAGTGGATGTAATGTCAGTCGGCACTGATTGGGACTATTTTCCAAAGCATGAAAAGGGCGTTAATCACCAAAAAAAAGACGTTTTACCTTGGGTAAAGCAGTACTGCCCTGCGGTTCTCCCGACTCTCGATTCGCGTCCGTGTGCTGCTGAACAACTCCAGGAACGCAGGCTGTTTGTTTATCCACACCGACGGAAATGGGGGTCTCTGCTTCACTTTTTACTTCGACTCGAGGCTCCCGGCTGCCCCTGCCTTTCAAGGCCCTGAGTTTTTGTGGATGGGACTATGATTAAAAAGCATGAGATCATGCCCAACGATTTTATCTACTAGAAATTTGCTATGGTACCTTAGTAGTCACTAATTTCTGGGCATTCTTACTAGTCACAGGTTGGACTGAATCGTCGCTATTGACGACCGCAGATGGTGAATGCTGACTTCGCTGGGGACTTTGTCTCGATGGATGCTGGCGTCGTATGCTGAATTTTCTGATAAAGTTTACCATGCGCCTGCAAGTGACCCATAAATGAGGACTCTCGCGTAAGCACCTTCACTTTTTAGTTCATACCTTCTCCGGCCCGGGGTATATATAGAATCGTTACTTGGAGTAGCAGAGGAAACCACTGGCATCGTCACAGTTGCCATGAAGGAAGGCTTTGGAAGTAGGCAAGGGCATAGTGTACTTCCTCCGGTGGTGTATTTGGGACGGAGTTATGAGGGTGCATGCGACACGGCAACTCCGTAATGCACAGGGGATTCACGAGCTCGCATCCACTGGCGTCATACGAATCAACACGATGATGCCGCGCTGCCTGTTGGCCCTTCATTAACATTTCCCTTCAGCGTCAAGTCTGTGGGAGCCTTTCGCCTTGAAGGGGTTCCAGTGGAGACCCATGTGGAGTGGTTGCCTCCACCGACACGCTGGAATCTGAAATGGCATACTCAACCTTGTTCGAGCCAAGTGACGCTCAGGGGGCTCTGTACGTTGGAGTCGTGGTTAATACTAAACAATCCACACCGATCATGCTCAGGCCCTTGCTATGCATTGCGAACCATGCAGTACTTTTCCCTAGGTCAGCCCGGACTAGCCGCAACGTTCTCAGTCTAATTTTTCCTCTATTCATTACCGCTTCCGCATGGCCATCGTCACACTCATGTACTAGTAAGTAAATTGTGTAGCGACTCGTCGCAACGTGTTCACAGTATTCACATGCCTTGGGTAGGTCAGCGGCGATTATCGCTCGGCATGCCAACAAAGCACCAAGGCGGTGTCCCTCAAGCTTCAGGTGCCATTGATGTCACAACTATATTAAGCTGTTTGCACGCATTGCACCAGGAGGTTCGTGCAACTGGCAGAAGATTATGTGCTGTATGTGGCAGTCTCAATTTCGGGTTCCGGAAATGCGCATGTATCAGGCTAATACCCCGAGGGGGCGGAAAGCACTGGCCAGGGGTTCCCATTGAACGTCTGCCACGTCTCTTGTTCACACTCGTCAGACGGAAATTGGAGACAGCCAACAAGGACGGACGACAGGTCGATTATGAAAAACTTTTGCGTCCAAGTAACATATGTAATACGAAGATGGTCGACACAGGAAGGGTCATCCCTACTTTAAGTTTCGTTCACCTTTCCTCATCGTTCCATCGCTTCTTTCGAGGAAGTCTCTCTATCTGAGCATGTGTGGGAAGACTCCCTCCCTCTGATCGTTCCTCTTGCTTCTTCCTTGGGAGTCTCTCCTGAGCGACGCACCCACTGGCAGCCTGAGCCTCCACGTTTTGTTCCATGCTCGGTTTCTTCCGTGGCATTTTTTCCTGATCCGTGTGTGACGACAGAGTAGTCTCCTTGTCTGTCTCGAAGGAACCCTGATCCAGATTCATTCGTATGAGCGCCAACGAATTCAAAAAAAATAAAATAAAGGCACCTACCTTCAAATTTTGCTCGAGCGACAAAGCATTCGGTACGTCCGTCAAGTTGGCAACCACCAGCTGCATGGTTGGGTGACCAGTCGTATCCATAACATCCCATTCACCTGGATCTTTTGCTTGTCGCTGCGCCACTTGCCTCTGAAGAGTGGGTGCAGCCCAGTCGTCGATCCTCAACGGTACGACGTCGGCCTGAAAGTGTCCAGAGTTGTCAGCGTTAGCATTTTGACGTAGTTCAACCCATACCTGCTCTGCTATGTCTCTAACCACGGGTTTAAAGTAATACTCGCTGACGGAGTCTGTACGCAGCCTTCGGGACATATTCGAGAGAGAGGGTTGACGTGAGTTATACAGAGACTGTCCTGCATCCTCGAGGTCTGCAAAGCGCCTTTTGAGCGCAGAAATCTCCTGTCGAAGTTGAGCGATTTCGGGCTCTACACCCGCAGTCCCGGTTTGCTCTGTGGTCTCGATGTTCATGTTCTTGCCGTGTCTGCGCTTAAAAAAGGCAAGTATCGGCGCCAAGATGGAGGTATTATGCCGCCTAGTTTGGTTGCGGGCACCGTGTAGCAAGGCACGCTTCACACCGTCACGGTTCTCCTTGTCGTCATCAACCTGTGGCGGGCATAGTCACTAATCGATGCAGTGTTCACAAAACACACAATTTTCCTCACACGGAGTTCAATTGTGCTCATTGCTGCAAGGCTCACAGACCTCCGACTCAAAGTTTCGAAGCTTGAAGAAGTTCTGGCTGTTGGAGAGTTGGGAGAAGCGGATACGCAGTATGAAGTTTAGCGAAGAACACTTGGAGTAGGAGTATTCTGTCTTACTCTTGGTTAGATGCTATTTCGCGCTTTATAGATCTGTTTTGGGTAATGAAGACAAATGTCCAGTGCGTGAAATCCGAGAATCTGCGTTGGTGCACACAGACCCGGAACTCGGCGATGCATTCTCCCCCGATAATAGTGATAGGACAGCGGTGGTATTGTCGACGAAACTAGAAGCGGGGCCGAGCATAACGGTGCTTGCCTTGTAGTGTGAATAGAATAGTACAGACGCACATATAATGTGACAGAGAAGTTTCAGTTGACTACGGCAAAGCAATTTGAAGTCCGGCCGGCGTTGACACAGGACCCTCTGCGTTCGCGTCTGTGAAAAAAAGGGATCTCACTGAAATGACACCGAAAGAGTCGGGAAACTTTCAGTGGCCTCCTGGCAGGTGGAGCGACGGGGGAGGAATGAGCGTCAATATCCCTTCACTCTTGCACTATGTTACGCCAGATTGCCCACAGCAGCATGGCTTCCGATTAATCCGGTGGGCGCTCCAAGCTTGAATAAAATCCATTGGACCGATCGTGGCAGCTTCAATCAGGAACAAGCAAATATAAGTGACCTTGGACTCGTGTTTGTCTGCCGTGAGAACAGATCAGTAAAGTTGTAGGCTCCTGAACAGCTCGTTTTGATATTAATGATCGTTGAACCTAACTATCACTGGCACTTCGATGGCTGTCAAACATCCGTAAAAAGTCGGCGAAAGCCGAGCGCCGGCAACCGATTCGTCACTACTCGTGTTGCTGTAACTAATCCCTTGTAATTGACCCTTCACAGGACTCTTCCTCCAAGAGATGCCCATCAGCATGGTCAGGCTAGCCTTGAAACCGGACACCAGATCCGCGTGAGTCTCGTGGCGATGAGCCTTGAGATACGACTTCGAACGAACTGCAAACCGAGGCCAAGGGAAGACCTAAACTCGAGAGGGAGACGAAAACGCGATGTGCATGCTGCATTGCTGGCACAAGTTTGGCAACCCAACCCTAGGACCATCATCTTGCGGCTCACCACATGATGCAGCTATTTTGATAGCAATCCACACCATCTCTACATTCATATCGCCCATGGTCACATCTTGGGCAGAGGGGATCCAAAAAAAGTGTTTCTCAGCGCCTTCTTGGAGTCCGGAATCATTACAGGAGCTTCGCTCCCCAGCGATAGTTGATGAGCATTAATCACCGAACGTGTCAGGCAGGGGCTAACTGTGAGTTGAGCGTCTACGCAACATGAGGTTTCCGCGTCGAGAACAAAGACGCTTCTCGTTCACTATCGTGTATCAGCCTATGCACTGCTGTGCTTGGATTGCGGCCCTATAAGGTCCGATCTACTGATCGCTTTTCTCCCAACCATGCTCAGCTCCAAACCGTACACTGGCGCTACTAAACTCGTCTTGGCGTTCGACATCGGCACGACATTCAGTGGAATATCGTACTGTATCTTGGAACCAGGAAGGGTTCCAGAAATTTTCGGTGTTACGAGGCAAGCGTTTCTCCTTTTCATGTCGATCTATCTTCACTGGTAGCCATAGATTTCCCTCACAGGAACTTGTCCGCGGTGATGCAAAGGTGCCTTCTCTCTTGTACTATGACAAGGACGGTGTCGTCCAAGCAGCTGGTGCCGAAGTACTTTCCGAGAGTATTATAGAGCGTGCGTTGACAGAAGGCTGGACGAAGGCCGAATGGTTAGTTATTTCCACGTAGAGAATCCGTAGAACTTATCATCTTTTTGGGACTCAGGTGGAAGCTCCATCTTCGCCCTAACCATTTAGCTTCTTCCATTAATCCGCAGGATGATCTACCTCCTCTGCCGACGGGAAAATCTGCCGTCGACATTCTTACCGATTTTATTAAATATCTGTTCAACTGTGCCAAAACATATATTCACGACCATCATCTCGCATTCCCTTGGTCAACTGTCGAGGACTCCGTCGAGCTCATCTTTACTCACCCAAATGGATGGGAAGGAGTGCAACAACAAATGTACCGCCAGGCAGTTGCACGTGCCGGCCTCATTCCAAGCTCACCTGAGGGGCAATCTCGAGTTCACCTACTGACGGAGGGCGAAGCAAGTCTCCACTTCTGCGTTTCAAATCTTCTCAAGACGGGGGCAGCCGATAAGTCTACTCCTCAGGGAGTCGTCATCATCGATGCTGGGGGTGGGACCATCGACTTGAGCATGTTCTCGATGAAACCCAACCCAATCTCCTGCGAAGAGATCGCTCCAGCTGAGTGTATGTAGTTATACCAATCCACCATGCCGTTTCCTCATATACCTCTAGGTCGGCTGCAGGGCTCAGTCTTTGTCACTCGTCGGGCCAGAGCTTTACTGCAACGTTCGTGTTTTCTTCCTTCGACAATCCTTTCATAGTTGTCCTGAGATACTCACAACACAGAAAAACTCCAAGGGTGGGAGCATTCCAATGCTGACGAGATAAATGAGTTTACGCGCGAATTCGACACTTCGACAAAACTAGTCATCAAGAGTGACAAGGAACCTGGTTACATCAGGGTTGCTGGACGTCGTTACAACAATCCCAAGTATAATATCACATTTGGGAAACTGAAGATGTCGGGGTAATATTTCATTCAATTTATACGAGCCTCGCCTTGCATATCTCATTTTATATTGTCTAGCGAAGAGGCAACCGGTCTGTTCAATGATTCTATCGACGCTATCATCAATGGATTCGAGCAACAAGAGAAATACGCGAACGTGCAGATCACCGTATGTTTCAGCTGATTTCGAGAATAGATTGACATATTCACCCTCGACCCAGACAGCATTCCTCGTAGGAGGCCTTTCGATAAACGACTGGCTCTGGTCCAGGCTACAGTCTTATTTCAAGTCCAGGGGCATCAACATCTGCCGTCCAGACAATCACATGTACGTTTGACATTACTCTTAATCTGATTCTTTGTTGACGTGCCTTTAGCAACAAAGCAGTCGCCAATGGGGCGGTGCTGTCTCACGTTGATCGAGACAACCATCTGGTCGCCTCGCGAGTTGCACGTGCTACCTATGGTGTAGTCTGTGCGCTCTCTGTCGACAAAAAAGACCAAGAACACCTTCTTCGGAGGAAGCAGTGGGAAGAAGATCCATCAGGCGACAGCTACGTCCCGGGGTTCTTTGAGTCGAAGCTTCACAAGGCAGGTCACTTCTGTAGATCGTCTGAGAGGTAAACGGTCTAATCAATCTTATCGACAGGGCACTCCTGTTCCCGAGAGCATGGAGTTCCGGGAATCATTTTCGCTTACGGAACGTGATCCCAAGGATTTTGGCACTCAAACCGTCCGTCTAATGTGCTATCGAGGCACCTTGACGAACCCGAGATGGGTGGATCAAGACGAATGCAAGTTCTTTTTGCTCTTTGTTTTGTCTTCGTGCGTTCTAACGTGATATGATTTAGCGTCTTTCTCTACACTCTGCACTATCCGCGCTGACCTACGCGAGGCTGTAAGAGATCTGGTCAAAAATTCAAACGTCTACGGCCAGGTCTACTACCAGTTAGATTATGATGTGATTGTTTTCTTTGGGCTCACGGAGCTCAAAGCTCAGCTGTGGTGGAAGGCAAAGGTCAGCTGCGGATTCGTGGTTCCTTTCTGTTTTCTTACTTGATTCTCTTCTTAGGGGTCGGAGGGCGAACGACGGTGAGTTCCCAACGGCCACATCATTTCATATAATCTAACATGTGCGTCAGCATCCCAGCGGTGATCTCGTACTAGTGAACGTTGTTTGTGCGACTTGTCGTTGCTTCGGATCCGTTTCGTATGTCGATTCCGCGCACATGTTGCCACCTCGCTTCAGCCAAGGAGGCAGAGTAGCAGTGCATGTTCCGTCCACTACGTTGTATGATATGTAAATCAGTGACTAGTTGACCCTCGAGGCCGGTACCGGGGTGTCTGCACAGGCAAATGGAATTACAATGACCATGATCTGCATAGGATACATCCTAGCCAACAATCATGAGCTCTGACAAAGACGGATTCTAGCGACATTACATGCATGAATGATGGCAACCACGTAAACAACACTGACAGGAGATTACCCTCGCCCTAGGGAATACCACCGAGAACGCTCTCTTGGACTTTCTTCTTTCTGGGCACCTTCTCTTTGATCACGTCAGAAGTCTGAGTATTCCTCACTGCACCCTCCTTTTCTTCTGCGACTTCCGGCTTCTTTAATCTTGGTAATTTTTCCTTGACGACTGGCGGTTGATCCTCCTCCAGTCCAGCTTTAGCTACGAGTTCCCGGCTCACTTTCTTCCTCGGTAACTTTTCCTTCGCCTGGAAAGAGGGTCCTCGGTTCGTCAGTGCCAATAGCGGACTCCTCTAGCGGACTCGTACCTCTTCGATTATATCCGGAGGGTCGGTAATTGGAGGTGGCAGTATACCACGAGGCTGGGCCTCTGTTGAGAAGTCACCTGAATCCTTGTTAAACGCCGGGTCTTGATAAGAGTCATGAGGCGCGTCTGCTTCCTTCTGGAACACGTCGGGTTGGCCATCTGGTGTATCTTGGCCCGCAATGGCCTGTTCGCCATTCAGATCTGAAGGTGGTTGGATATGCTATTTTTGCGTTGTCAAACTTGTTTTTTTTGGTACACAACACGTACAGACCTCTGGGACGACGGAACGGCTCTTCATACTCTGCACGTCTGCGTTCTCTTCGTTCGATGGTATGGATGGCCCAGAGTCGTCGCCTTGAAGTCGGTCGGTTGCAGATTGCACGGTCTGTGGCATGCTCTGGTGACTGGAGAAGGTACCCCCTGGCCTCACCTCCGAAGATGATGAGTAGGACTAGATTTGTATGTGTCGATTTATTAGGGACCAGCTAAGCAAGTCAATGAAACTGGTATCCGTACCCGTAAAACGGCGGAGTTGTTGTTCGTTTCGTGAGACGGCGGACTCGGTACCGTCACGCTCTCCGCAGGAACAAGGGGACTTTGGGCATCCGACGCGGAGTCCTGTCCTGACTTTTCGCGCGAGCCAGTGCGATTGAGCGAACTACGACATGTATTATCCGCAGAATCGTGGTGGGAGAGAGGGCCCTGGCCACTTCCGCTGTCAATGTTGCCCCCTGGCGCTTGGTCGTCGGTATAGGGATCGGGTTTGCAGCAGAATAGGCCTATCAAGCGGGCGAGTACCGACTTGGCCTTGGCGATCGTTTTGGACATGAGAAACGCCTGCAAAGTGCAGCCTTCTAGAAGTCAAAGGGTGTGGAGGAGGTCGAGGAAATGAAACAAAGGGTAGAGGATTAGAATTCGTGAACGGGACAACAGACCATGTTGCAAAGGAAAGGAGGACTAAACCTACATGAATCTAAAGCAAGGCTGCGTCGTGACCATTTCAACTTTAGATTGGCGCCTACCTACAACCGGCATTATTTCGCGGGGAGCTTGTTCCGAGATCAATGAATATCTCGACGTGTGACTATCCACAAGACGTCAGGAAGCCGCAAAAAAATGACTACGCACTCCTGGCACGATGCTCCTATCCATCGCCCGGCCCCGGTCAATCCGCTTACCGCGACGCAGGTCTGGTGAAATGAAAGACCCCGCATTGCATTAAGGTTACTTTGTGGAACATCTTAATCCCTGCTGCCGCACTGGAGGGGCCTGAAGCTTGAAGCCTGTCCAAAGACGTCTACAACTTGATGCCGTAACTCATTGTATGAGCAGCGTCACGGCTACTTCCTGCAAGGGCATTCTGCCAAATGCGCAAACATTGACGAAGACCGCGACCGTTCGAGAACATGGCTGCGATCACGAGGCCGCAAACGTTGCAGGGTTTTGGACACAGGACTAGTGAAGAAGAAGCGGGAAGGGGGTGCCCAGAACACCCAGGGTGTGTTGTCCGCACTACGCAAGAGATGAAAATGGCCATCTCTCACACTGAAGCGAAGTAGCATCTTAATCGGCTCGGCTGCCACTGCTCGCCTCCGATTCGAGCTCAATGAGGCGGGAAGCCTGCTGTTTGAAGAACTTTTTTTGCCCAGGTGATTCGGAACTCGGGTTCATGGTTGGTCAGCATACCTCGACCAACAAACGTTTTCACTTACGAGTCACAGTCACCATTCAATGAAGGAGCCTTGGAGGAGTGGCCTCCGATGAGAGAATATGATGACTATGACTCTAACCAAACTTGCGTTAGACGGCCGCCTGCCAGTGACGGGTCATTTCCTGTCAAACACTTTCAGAGCGGCCACGCTTTCTGAGAACCTTGAATGTGCGGCGTCAAATGCCAGCAGTGAATCCATATCAGTACTAGTCTGATAGCGCATTTGATCTTTCCACACGCTGATTATGTGGCAACTTACGTACTAGTTGCGGAATCCCCGATGGGTCAGTAGTCCAGTGACTGGTAAGTAGTATGCACTAGTACGGTGCTCGCAAGAGGAGGGCCGTCCTCACTGTCATAAAATCTGACTTGCACCAAACCTTCGGAGGTGCTCAGCTATGGTACTTAGGAAAGCAGAACTGGCCAGGCGCAGCATGCGCGTCAGGCGTGATTTGAGCGCGCAGTGCGGCCTTGCGGCAGCGCTGAATAGCTGTATCACTTTTCTTGTAGGTGACATGCTTCGACGGTGTCAGGCCGCCTCACGCTTTCCCCCTGTTCCCTTCGCCACAACTACCTGGAACCATGTCAGACCGCATATCGCTGATGCTGGATAACATGGTCGCAGCCGTGGAGATTGGTTTTTCGTATGACGGGATCGTCTCTGTGCCGGAAACTGGTCTGGAGGATGCTGGGCAGCGACCTGGCCTGTCGGGCTTGGTTGATAGCGGCAAGGTTCGTCCCTTATTTCACTTTGCCCGCTACTATCACGCAAGCTATGTCAGGCCTTGGTCAGAACGACGATCAGAGCCGTGAGGACTGCAGTGAAGTCAAATATTTTCCCACTCGGAGGTCGACCAGGTGTACTAATGCGTACAATAATTAGGATGACCGAGAACATTTTCAAACCAAAGCCTCTTTCAACCTCTCACAGTGGTCACAAAACACCACCACCAGAACCTCCGATGGGTAATGATCCAGAGAGTGTTCGCGACTCTGCAATTTACTCAGGAAAGACTGCAGAGCAGACAACAACCG
>JBBPUI010000614.1:0-17888 GCA_038094615.1 Heimioporus aff. retisporus
ATTCATAAACCCTGCCTAGGATTAGATAGTATTATCTCTTGGTACATCAGAAGTATGGTTAAGATAGACATGTTTTGCAAGGTAATGTCAGATAATGGATTATCAGACCCTCACCAAAACCCTGATGTAATTGTTCTGTTGTGGCTGCCCTATTGACTGTGTTTCGAAGAATATATGTGAGGGCTTGAAGGACATTGACGCCCGTTTGACCGCACCTGAACTCCGAGCCCTTGCTCTCAATACAATCATTCCATGCATCCTAGCCTTTTCCCATCAGTTTCCCTGGCGGACTGAAGAATTCATCGTTCGTGATGACTCATGGGTTGACCTTGCCAAGTATTCTGAGCCGCATGTCCCTTACTTCTATGCCAGTTGTCTCCACCCTAGCAGTCGCAAAGGTGCAAAGGGACCAGTCTTTAAGAGCCGTGTATGCTCACTCAGCGTCATTGTTCCGCAAACACAATGGGTAGAGTACCAGGAATTCACAGAGAGATTGCAGAGTACCGCTGCAAATGATACCAAGTCAACCCGTCATCGCACCTCACAGGCATCTTCAAAGGCCTCGATTCAGCCACCCATGCCTATGTCTCCCCCTGGGCCTTCATCTTTCCACACACGTTCATCTTCACCCGCAGCATCTCCACAGCAAAGCTTACCCACACCTCCCCCCCTTTCATCACCGAGGCCATTGCGGGATCGCCTTTTCTTATCCGAGCATGCCATGACGTCAGATTCCTTACTGTTGTCCAAGCGTGCACGCCACCGTTCTGGTAGTCCCTCAAGTGCGACAACCAGGTCACCACCTCCGAAGAAGTTGGCACCACAAACCAAGCCCTACTCCCCAAACCACAAGGATCTGAAAGAAGCACTGAAGTTTGGTGGTGGCGCAGCACTAGATGTTGACCGAAGTATGTTCAACTTATTCATCTTTCACGTTGTTAAGTTTCTAATATTCCCTCTAGTCTTGAAGCAGACGACCCAGCTCATTGACTTCCACCTGATCCCCACCTTACCATTGTCCGAGATCATGAAACCCAAACACCACGCCTTCAATGTTCTTTCATCGGCACTCTACCCTGGTCAGATCAGGGTTGACTCCAGCCCTGCGTCTCTCGTTGGAGTTGGAGCATTCAAGACAGCACAAGCCGGACAACTTATCCTCTCATCGCCTCCCTCTTCTGGTCTCGGCTTCTCGCTTTCTCAAGATATTATAGCAAAGCGACCATATATTAGACGTGAGAATCTGGATGGAAAACCACCCTTTCCCCGCTATGCGATTTCCGATGAGCTTGAAAAGCTCTTCCGTGAGGCAAATGTCCTATACTGGGCGAAAGCACTAATGACGATGACTTATGATTTCATCGACCACGCTCTTGCTACCACCGAACCCCCTTCTTTTGACATTCCTCGTTTACGCTTTGTAGAGGCTGGCCTGGCGCTCGGCTATGCTAATACGTCAGGGGGAGGTGGACCCAGGTCAACGAGCCGCAGGGCAGGGTCCGTAAGTATTGCGTACCTCGTCGAAGAAGTGATTCCAGACACAGAGTCATTCGTGAAGTTCGTTCACAATGGTTCCTGTCTACCCCTTTTACGGCCCAACCAACCTCAGTACGCTGTTGCTGAGTTTCTGGTATTTACGCAGCATGTCCAGTACTTCAAGACTCGTGGCCTCGCTTACATTTCGGACTATCAAGGTGATGCACTCGATATTTTATTTATAAATTTGACCGATGAATTCTCAGGCAGCACTTGCCTTCTAACGGATCCACAAATTCTCACTCACCCGTAAGTTCTCGTTAAGTAACATGTTGTTTGGAGTGTTGAACTCGAGCACACTTAGTTCCGTTGGCGATGGCATCAATATTTTCAGTGACGGAAACCTGGAAAGGGAAGTGGAACAATTTGAGAAGGAGCACGTTTGCAACTCGTATTGCAAATGGCCAGGATTCAAGCTTGCCGGATTCCAGAGCAGCGATGGCGGTACTAACACCACAAGCGCATAGATCTTGGTCTTTTCTTGGTATCTTGTCCATTATTCTCGATATTGCCACTCCAAGGTATCAAATGTTGCAATGTACATTGGACGTTCTGCTTAACTACGATTGCATGTTCATGCCGGCTCCATAGGATCATGTTTCGCAATCCATGTTGACCACTTTACCGAACTACAGACACGCATTTTTGCTACTCCAAATAATCGAACGTCACAAATAACTAGTTACGAAGTCCGGTGTTCGAGGTCTCGTATACAATTTCTTCCAAATCCAGACTTACATGTGGCGAAAGTCAGAATTTTGTGATCCGGGGGAGCACGGTTGTCCGGCTTTCCATAGAGTGCTATGCAGCACATACATGACTTCAAGCCTCGCGCATCAAACTCAGGCTTACGAAGTATGTGGCAGCGACCGTCGTCGTCACCAATTAACCGACTGTGTGTGAAGTATTTTATTAGCCTTATTTTATACTTTCACTATGTTGCTCTATGATTTAGACGCTCGTTGAAACGAGTCGTTGACCCCCGTATGATACTCGCTTACGTTCTCTCCAGCCTTTTCACTCACTCAGCTGGGGGTTGCACTCCTCCCATCCTGTATTCGCTCTCCGAAAATACCGCGTACCTCCTTGAAGTTGCTGCTGGCTTGGTGGCCTGGCCGCTCCTGTCGTACACCTATCCTACTTTGCTTTCGCAGATCCCCTTGGATACTTTCAAACAGTATGCCCTGCTCCTGAATCAAGACAGCGTAATCACCCCAAGACTTGCAACCTTTATCGAGACGACGATGGCGCATGAAAACATTACTGGACTTTCCGTCGCTGTAAGCTTGAACTCCGGAGAAACCGAGTTCTACAGTTTTGGATATCGGACGGAGGATGGGGACAAGGTAATGCCAGACGTACGTAGTGGCCTCATGGGTGTTTTTTTGCCACAAGATGCGGCACCGACACCGTACCCGTGGTTTTTTTTCTAGACTCTGTTCAACATGGCGTCTGCGTCCAGGGCCTTTTGCGCCACTGCCGTAGGTCTGCTGAGCGACGGTTTTGCACACAGAAACAACGTTACTGCGCTCCCGCCGAGTCTAAGCGAATTGACTTGGCACACCCGGCTGGCCGATCTGCTGCCGGGCTGGGAACTTATGGATAAAGTAGCCTCAAAGAGTGGTAATTTGCGCGACATATTGTCTCATGTATCTGGGATGGCTCGGGAAGATTTACCTTGCATGGACCGTGATTTTCATTATTTTGCACACCCCTTATCTCAGGCATGACTTTTCATATGGTCCTTCAGACGACCCACAGGACACCGTCGCGCGACTGAAGTACCCGAGGCCAGCCTTCGAGTTACGGGAACAATGGTCATATAACAATATTGTATACTTTCTCCTTCCGTTCCCGAGTGTACGCCTGAGTAACTATTTAGATGTACAAGACCGCTGCTCACGTCATTACAACTTTCTCTGGCCAATCGTACACATCTTTTGTGGAGAAGCGCATTTTCATGCCATTATGAATGACCTCTTCTACCTTCTCCCCTGTGAAGGCGGAAGCAACTGGAAAGTATACCCAAGGATGGTCCAAGGCAGGTCGAAGGGTACCTGCGAGTTTCACTGAGGAGGCCGCCCTGTCAATAGTTGGTGAAGGGGGGATTATATCAAATGCTGTCAACATGGTCGGTCTGTACGCGGTTCTGTTCAGGTATATGGAACTATTGATCTTCCATCAGGCCAAGTGGGTCTCTACGTGGATCGGGGAAGGTGTTCCCGACAATCTAACTATTTTCCCAGCATCCGTATATATCGAAACGCATCATATTCTCATGTTATTTCTGAAGACCATCCCCCAAGTCTGGATTACTCCATTGTTAGATTTGGCACGTTAGATTTGGCATTCCGGAGCGCATATCGCGGGCATGATGTAAGAGTAAAATGTCTGGTCTATCATCGCGTTGATAACTAATGATATACTAGATTGTCTATCATACAGAGGGAGTTCCGTGGCTCTCAGCCCTAGTTGCATTCTTACCGGCAGATAAGACCGGTGTTACCCTGTTTGCAAATGCTGCAAGTAAAGCTGATAGTTTGTTATTGATTCGAAACCACATCCTTGATTCGGCTTTGGGTTTGAGTAGCTCTCTGTTGGTCGCCCCCACAAGGTTAGCGATCTTCCTATCCCCCTACTTGGTCCCGACTGACAGTCTATTTCAGCCCTTCCAATCCCATTGGCCAACCCACCGCAGTCGAGCAAAGTAATCACAGTATCAAGTCATCTCTGAACACTTGCTGGAACCTACGTTAATCCAGGATACGGATCGTTTACACTCTGCGGTTCATCCAGCACTTCTGCGTACTGCACCAGCGTTCGATCCGACTTTTCTGCCACCGATGATCTCCTCGCTGAATAGTCTCGCGTGTTCACCTCGCACGTCCGGATGCGACACCAGCAAGGTTCGACCTTTGAAATCTATTTCACAGCTCTATACCTAGATGGATGGGGCAAGGACACGACACTATTCGAATCGGCCGGGATGGGTCGCGCAAACGAGTTGGGGAAATTCGTGATCGAAGACGGACAGGTAATTGGGTTTGGGGTTCGCACAGAGGAGTTGCCGGAGCGCGCACGCAAACACAACACCGTGCAAGAGCGGGCTGAGGTATGGTTCGACGAGGTTCGATGTCATTTTGCGCGCGTTCGGGGGAATGGCCTCCGCGTAGTATGAATGATGGTCCGATGTAACGTCGATGAAGACTTATAGTTGTATATGGACCTGTTCTTGTATGCACTGATAGAGTTCTTCATGCTTCATCGACATGCTCGATTCGGAAATTTTCGATACACTCCGCGGTGCTTCCGGGGCGCTTTCACGGTAATCATAAAACGTAGACAGCGGCACTGTGGATACACACGATGGCGAAGGAACACATTGGGGTATGGCTAACAAACTTAACAATCAATACCACAACGGAATCCTGAATGTTCCACTACAGCACCGGCTGAACTCTGAAACGCGCCGAATGGTAACTGAACGATCTTGCAGGGCACATTGTGAGAATGATTACAACCGCATCAATTATTATTGGACTAAATTGAGTAGAACAAAATGTAGGAGTACCAAGAATGACGGGACCAAAAGTCTGGGATAGCCTAGTTACCAGTGACAACACTGAAGGCACCGTTCACGCCGAGCTTCGTAAGAGGAGCGAGGAGGCTGAGAACAAGGCCAACGACTGCACCAACCAATCCATCGACAAGAGGAACAAGCACCTGGAGCAAGGAACCAACAAGACCACTGACAAATCAAGGAGTAGTTCTCGTCAGTCACTTTTCAACCCTAAGTATGACTGACACTTACACGACCACAGCCAACAACATCTGAACGACGCCATCAGCGACAACAAGAAGCCCAGCAACAAGATTGAGAACGGTCTGTTACAATAGAATCATCAGCTTATAAAAACACCAGAGCAGATTGCTAGACCCACAGAGATAATACCAGTAACAAGACCGAGAACGTCACCCAAGGGCGAACTGCCAGCCTGTTGTGCGGCCCCGATGGCAATGTTAAAGGCAACCTTGATTTCCTCAATGTGAGGCTGCACAGTCGCCTTGCTCACATCGTTGTTAGCGGCAAGGCCTACGCCACCATCACGCATCAGCAAACGAACAAATCAACAAATCCATAGACAAACTGTGCAAGTTCGCCACGGGCCGAGCGATCGCATTTTGAAGGTTGGTCAGCACAACCACGAGATCCCCCGTGTTCTCCCGCTCGACGACTGGGCCGGCGAAAACGCTCGAAGCAGCGGCAAGGGCCAACGAAGCGACAGCGAAGAAGCGCATGGTCGATGATAAAGTGCTGATGGTAAGAACTCGGGAGTAGGAGTGGTGAGCCTGTTTCTTTCAGCACGAACCGGGAGGGTTTTTATACCTGGAAATTCATCGCCCGCTATCGTATGCCGCAATTCTTGTCCATGTCCGCTAAATTAGTTGGAGCAAGTGGCCACTCTAACCGGTCTTCCGTTCGGCAAAACGCGGTGACAATTCGGTCCGGCAATACACCTGATTGCACAATGTTGTAAAAATGTGTTTCGACTGGGAGGGTCGCGGCTTCAAGCTTCAAGTTCTTTCCTTATATGGATAAAATGAACATCGAGCTTAAGCCTTACCCGGCCACTTTAGGCGGAGCGTAACTCTCGGCTCGCTGCCAACGATCCGGGCTCTCGTCAGCAGCTCGTACATACCATATGCTAGAAGCGGTACATCGACTCTCTGGAAGCATGCTGTGGTTCGAGGAAGGACATATTATTATGTCAACAACAACAGCTTGAATGTAATGTACTTCGATAAATGACAAACTTTTTGCACAGGTGTATATTGCTACGTACTAGCGACTGGCAAAACGGCGGACGCGGCCGGCACCAATGTTTTTAAGCGCCACTCCAGTGCTCGACGAGCAGGGCATGAATGGGATGCCAATCGCTCTCCCAGAACTTTAGTCCTACATAAGGCTAAGGCAGTGTTCTACCAGTCAATGAACAAGTTTCAGAGTCACTGACCGCAAATCGTGGAAAGGCGATAAAGGTTGCTAACGTTCACCTGAGCGTGGCTGAATTCAGCGCTGGTGGTCCATATGCCGGTCGATCATCAGATTTCGGCTTGATACAATTGGGCTTTGGCTGTGACGTATTTTTTCCCACAGCGTGGTGGCACGACGGTCACGTCAACCTGGCAAGGAGGTTCCTCAGAGTCATGTACTCAGCCTGCCTCTCCATCGACCCTCGTGCCTGCTATACTCGGACGACCTCAGCTCGCCATGATCCAACTTGAAGAACGCGCCGTACTATAACCAATCAACATACATCACCTGATCCGTAACAGAAGTGTGGCCGTGGGTGTTGGTGGTACCTTTTCTGGTTCGGTTCCCAGCATATTTTGTATCCGACACATTGTTATCGTCAGCGTTCTTGCCACCATGGAACATCTCCTCGCCGTCGGGCTTGGTTTGGTAGCCTGGCCGCTCCTGTCATATACCTTCCCCACTCTTGTCTCTCAAATCCCTCTCGGCACCTTCACGCATGCGCCCCCAACCGCAAGCACAGACAGTGTCATCACTACACCACTTTCGACTTTTATCGAGCAGACGATGGCGCTTCAAAACATCACTGGGTTGTCCGTCGCCGTTATCTTTGAATCCGGGGAGACCGAGTTCAAGTCGTTCGGATATCGATCGGAAGATGGTGAAATGGTGACTTCGGACGTGCGTAACCGGTGGTTGAACTCGACACCCTGGCACAGTGCAGCGCTGATGCAGTCATCCTCAGACGATGTTCAACATGGCATCCGTGTCCAAGGCATTTTGTGGTACAGCCATAGGCCTCCTTATTGATGATTTTTCCCAAGGAAACAACGTCACCGCGCTACCGTCTGGTTTGACGGAATTTACATGGCATACCCCAGTAGTCGACCTGTTGCCTGACTGGCAGCTTATGGACGAGTTTGCCACGCGGAAGGCAAATCTATTAGACATTCTCTCTCATGTATCTGGTATACCTCGGTGAGGCGTCTTCCCACCGCTTGGTTCTGTGTTCTCTTATGGGACTACATGTTCCATCGTGTAGGCATGACTTTGCGTATGGGCCCACGGACACTCCGGAGGCAGTCATCATGCGATTGAATCACCTCAGGCCGGCTTTTGAGATACGTGAACGATGGTCATACAATAATATTGTATCTCTTTCTTTTTGTTTCCGTACGCTCACGATCGACTGATGACGATGCATGCATATAGATGTTTATGGTCGCTGCGCATGTTATTGAAACGTACTCTGGCCAATCGTACACATCTTTTGTGGAAGAACGCATATTCGCGCCGTTAGGGATGATGTCTTCCACCTTTTCTCCCGCGAAAGCGAAAGTGACTGGCAAGCTCACTCAAGGGTGGTCAAAGGCTGGTCGTAGAGTCCCGGAAGCTTTCACTGAACAATCGGCCTTTTTGATGGATGGTCCAGGAGGGATCATATCGAATTCTGTGGACATGGTTGGTCTTTATACATTTTTATTCAGGCACTGTAGTCATTAATCGTTCCTCATGGCAGGCCAAATGGATCTCCGCATGGATCAGTGAGGGTCTTCACGGTAATCAGACTGTCATCCCGGCCACTGTATATCGCAACGTATCGTACTCCTACTCTGTTTCAAGCGACCACCCACCGGATCCGAATTATTCGATTGTTGGATATGGTGCTGGATGGTTCAGAAGTTCTTATCGCGGGCATGATGTGAGAACGAGACATCCTAGTGATCAATGCGCAGGGGCTAATACCACACAAGATTGTCTATCACGCAGGAGCACTTCCATGGCTTTCGACCCTCGTTGCATTCCTACCGGCTGATAAGATCGGCGTAACACTATTTGCAAATGGGCAAGGCAAAGCTCAATCTTTGACATTGATTCAGAATCGCATCCTCGATTCGGCCTTGGGCTTGAGTAGCTCCCTGACTCCTGTCGACACGCAGTCCAGACCCTCCTCTCGTGAAGTCGGCACGACGGAACTTGGCGGCGCTCAGAACCTATCGTTACCTTTGGATGCTTTCGCTGGAGTTTATACCAACCCAGGTTACGGGTCTTTTACGCTCTGTAGCCCGTCCAGCATATCCTCGCATTGTGCCACCATTCATTCTGACTTTTCTGCCATCGACACTATGCAGGGCGATCCAGGTACTGATGATCTCCTCGCAGAGTGGCCTCGTATCTGGTCCTCGCACATTCGTCTGCGACACCAGCAAGGTTCCATATTCGGTGTCTATTTCACGACCCTCTTCCCCGACGGATGGGGCAAGGACACGACGCCGTTTGAGACGTGTGACTCCCCCGAATCTCGATCGGCAGAATTCGTGATCGAGGACGGCAAGGTGGTTGGGTTTGGGCTCAGCGGTTTCGTTGGGGAGCAGACGGAGCGTTCACGCACGTACGAGGCCGTGCGGGATCGGGCTGAAGTGTGGTTCGACAAGGTGTAACGTTGGTAGGGGGTTGTGTTTAGGAGTTGCGCATCCATCGCAGACGTGTTACATGTCATGACCCACGATCGTCGACGGAACTCGCGAATGCCTGCGCAAAGCATGGACCACGGCGTGATCCCGATCTTAATATCGTAGTTCGAATGCCACTGGCGGGGATCGCCTCCTTCTGCAGTGCTCCATTCCGCTTCGCCGTTTGTTTCGCCAGCCACACTATTGATCCACACGCACGTTGGCTAAAGTTGCGCAGTCGCGTTCTTGCGCGACGGCCCACGACCACCCTTGAAGCGCTAGATGAAATCGAACCCGTGGAGAAAATGAGGCTAGCCGTTTTGCCCGTTTATGTGCCAGTTGAAATGGCGGTGCTCGGTCAGTGCGACACGCTCACTTACGGACACGGAATGATACATCGACAAAGCTGGTGTATAGTACATATAAATGACAGGCCTATCAAAGAGCGGTATATCACACGAGCGAGATCCGAAAACGAGTGGAGGCGAGAGCGCATAACTTAAGTTACGTTGACGAACGAGCGATAGGGGGTGAGCGACGCGAGATGGAAGAAGGCCGGTTCACACGTGTGGACGAACAGCGGCTCGGGGGAGGATGGCGTGCAGCGCGCCTCGCGACTCGCGCGAGTGCGTATATCGTTCCAGGTCACGTTCAAGGCACGTGACGTCCGTTTCCAGCGCGTGGGGGTGTCCCGCCCGCACAGCGACGGTCCACTGCGGTCCACGATCCACGGGATCTACGAGCCATGCGCACCGGGCGGGCCTCCAGCAGCCACATGCGCGTTCTCCACAGCGAGGGGGGCGTGCGTCCACCCACCACGCGTCATGCACAGGGATGTTCTAAGAACCGCGCCGGACTAGGCGACGCTTGTGCATCCGCTTCGTGAGTGGCTGGTTGGAAGACGTCAAGTAGCAGGTCTTCCCTGATGTCGTTGCAGAAGGCGAAGGTGTGGTTGTCGAAGCGATCGTGGCGGTCGGGGAGGTAGAAGGGGAAGCGTCAGTGGGCACTGTGACATTCGGTAAGGAAAAAAAGGGAGAGAAGACATAGAAGAGGTCGAATGGGGTCAAGGGGAAGAGAGAACTTACCGCTCGAAGACGAGGCTGTGGGTGTGGAGCCCGTTGTCGGTGAAGCGGAAGAGCCGCCGCTGGAGCCTCCACCGCTGGAACTGCCTGTAGAACCGCCGCTATAACCTGGCTGAGTGCCACCTTGGACTGCACCATTGCTAACGAAGGCAGGCGGAGCGGGGCCTGGGAAAGTGTAGCTCAAAGGGGGGTCGTAAACCTATCACTTGTTTTCAAGATCTCACCCATACATGGAAGCTGAAAGACTCACAGTGGGGTCAAGAATCCCGGGGTCAGTGTCCGAATAACAGCCAGGCAATTCGCATGTATCATTGCTCGATGGTGCGCCAGTCCCCGAACCACCAATACTGAGCTGGATGCAACCAGGGTAGAACTCTGCGCCACCTTCGGACATGGCGTTCTGGAGCGAGATGAGCTCCGAGCGGAGAAGGTAATCACCGGGGGCGATATTAGAAGGGATGGTAACATTTGCGGGCTTGCCTTGCTCTGGATGTCACATCCAATGAGTTCCAATCCCGACATGTTAGCTCGTAAGATGACGCACGAATGTTCCCTTGATACCAGGTAGTGCCATCTGGTTGAATACCGAGCTCTGAGATCTTGAACCACTGCGCATTGGCGGAATCATAGGACGAACAAGAGCCACTGCATTTCGTCATATAGTGCATGATTGGCCCAACTTCATGGGGCCACTGTCCAGACACCTTGAGTATCTACAAGAAGCATAGAAGGCCGAAGACGTACTCCCGAACTACCCGTAGCGCCACCAACCCAGTGAACAAGGATCTGGCTTCCCGGACTTGCGCTGCCAACATCAGCTGCCATGGTCGCATTCATGCCACAGTTGATGGACGGGTTGGTTGCGCCTTTGACGGGAGAAATGGTCGACACCTGTTCCATTCCACGTATGTAAGAATGGTGTAGAGTAACTCAGATGCATAAAACCGACTTGTTGGATGATGCTCGGGTTTGCAGTGCCGCCAGGTTCATTTCCGGAGTATGATTTTCCGTCGATGGTCACGGACCCAATGTACCCGTGGGCTGAGGCGAACAAGGGCAATAAGCCCACGATAAAGAGGATGAATAGAAGGGGCGTCATTTGAGAAGTATCGATGGGGCAAGCGAGTGACGGGCTCGCTCGACGGGCCGCTTAAGAAAAGTAAATAAAAAGGGCGTAAAAAGGGAGAGATCAATATGGGAGTACGGGCGAGGGCAGTTCACGCACGACGTAAGGGGAAGGTTGATCTACTTATACCCCTCATTGCCCTTGAAGCGCATGGCTATGAGGTAGATTTTGCACAGCACGGTCCTCCACGGTGGTGTAGCACGACTTTGATGCGGCATACTGTAGCACACAGCAGATCCAACCTGGCAAAGAATGGACACTATCCGTCGCGCTGGGAACCCGTGGGCATCATTTTCTGGCCTCGAGGCAGAGTGAGTGCCTCACACCTCATCGTGATGGTCCAATTACACGAAAATTAATAACACGTGGCCGCTCACTGCCAGCGAGTGGACCGTTAGAACGGCATTGTCGCAAGAATTTGGAAAGAGTTTTTCCAGACTTGCGGCAAGCAAGCCGCGAGGTCGCTACTAACCGAATCCGTGCGGAAAGTATAGAGCAACAAGACGGCGTTCTGCATGACTGCAGTGTTACACTGGGTGCGCCTACTACTTCGTTTGCACCGTGACCTTCGCTTGTTAAAACTGCGCTACATTTGCATTTCAGCCGACGGGCCTAACATTGTAGTTAACATTATCTACTATCGGTATCCTTTGCTTGCTTTCGTATTCGCCCGTCCTAGTCCTAGTCCAATTGGCACATGTTCGACGTCCTCGAGTGATGTTACAACGTTTCCGTGAGGCTGGAGACTATAAGTTTGATTCCCCTCACACCTTCAGGAAACGTTCATTCGCAACTGCTGGAAATTGCAGACCTTCGCTCTACGCTCCTAGTTTGGATTTGTTTTGGGTCTGATGTGGCGGAATCCGGATGGATCATCGGGGCTGGAGACTGGTTCGTTCCCTTTCTCGGAGGGTCTAAGTTAAATCTCCAGAAGATTTGACGGTGTCCGATCACTTCGCTCTGGGGCCCACACCGCACGACTTGTGCGCCATATGTATACTCGGAAGAGTTCCATCAATGTATGCAGGCGGAATTCGCCGAATGATAACCACAAGCCGATTGCAGATGCATATGGATACCGCCTCTTGACTTGTACTAAAAACATACATGTGTTTCTTTCTGCCATTCTTTCGTGATAACGCTCATGCTCATCTAGAGTGCCCTTCACGCTCGAGGCTTTCGTTATCATCGGACTGGCGACTTTGCTCATGGCAGCCCCTCAGTTTGATCGGCAGAGGAATGTCCCACTGCCATCCCTACATTCGAACGCTCTTACTTTTTGAACTCTGACGCAATGTCAACTCTGATGGCGTCGCTTCCATGCTGAATCGGTCGAAGCGTATGTGACCACCGTCATGGCTACCGTTCTGCTTCGTTTATTCAGACTACGGATACTGATTGAGCAGTCCCTTCCGGTATAACTAAAGGTTTCAAGCTGGGGGGCATATAAAAGGGGGTACGATGGCACAAGATTGGGAGCCATATGTGTGTACGTATTGTCACTGACATTACTACTGCTGTCTTGAAAGCGGGGCGTCCGTCGCTAGTTGAGATATAAACAACGGTCGTAGTTTCCACCCTGATTCGCGCCCCACCAGGACGGGAAAGGACGCGCTGTGCCTGCCGCACCTTCGACGGCGAAGGAGAGGATAAATACTATCACCTGAGTACCACCGTCCAGCGCTACAATTATCGTGACCACCCGCAAACGATGTAACGGAACGAGACCATACCTGCGCCGACGATGTAGTTGTATTTCTGGAAGAAGCGGGGGTGGCGCGTTCTGATCCACCACTGCGAGACAAACCCGATCGTAAAGTAGGACAAGACGGACGAGTTGATGCCCCCGGCCAAGGAGCCCATGTACAAGCTGAACGAGGACAGAGATGCTCGCGTCAGGCACCCGGGAATCAAAATGTACAACCTACCAGACAAGGGGCGTGTACAGGTAGTCCGTGCGTAACCTGGGCCAACGACGGTGAACGAGCCAGAACGGTACGGGCACGAAAAGCCCGAGGAGATATGACAACGGAACCCATTGGTATCGCTTTCCGACGGAAAATAGCTGGCGACTGAGACCGCCCCATGCGATCGCTTGAGAATTGAATTGCTGAAGTTGTTGACCAGACCAAATGTTCGTCCCTTGAACAGAGAGCAGGATCTCAGATTGATTGCTGAGGATTGAGTTCATCAATACTGATGATATTCATGAGTAACCGTAGCAGAGGGCCCCAGAGTGTCTTACTGTAGTTCAGAACCGCACCAAAACAAGTACCGATGATCTGGGCAGTGAAAGAAGCACGGGGAGGCAGCTTGGCGTCTATTTATATTCGTCAATGGGCGTACCGCTAAGATGTCCGGAATACCTACACTGGCCGATCTTGAGATCGCTGAGAAGCAGGGCAGCTTGTAAAGTAGTATCTAAAAACAAAGTCAGTTACCTTTTACGCATCTCGGTCAAAGTGAATCACTGTGGCTATATAGAACAAAATACATGTTGGCCATCGGCTTTCCTGGATTCAAATATCCAGCAATCATTTGCACGAAGGGTTCTATCCTCAGCATTAGCCAGAACGAGTGATATTACCTGATTTCGGAAACTCACGGATTGAGATGAAGACGCCTGTCATGGCGAGCAATGCCACAAAGAATACAATAGATACGATCGCCAGGATCGTGGATACGATAAAGCTCGTCCACGCCAGCGTAGAGTCGCTCTTGTGAATCACCACCAAAGCCACCACAAACGACACGACGAAAGTGAAACAGTACCAACTGTCTGGGGTATCAGGATACTAGTATCCCCAAATAATTCAACATTTCTTAGTCACATCATGCTTTTTTTTCTGTGTTTTCTAAGGCTCACCTTGAGCATTTCCGCATAGTGTGGGTCAACATCCACATTTCCCTTTGGCTTTTCCAGCACCCCATCATCATGCCAAAGCTTCGAATTGATGTTTCTCCACGTAAACATTCGCAACTGCTTGCAAAGGTTCGAGGGTGCCATCCACTCCCATGCAGGCAATAGATCATTGTAGTTCCAAAGGAGCAAGTGGGTGATGGTGGCGGCTAAAGCCAAATTTGTTGCAATGAGATAGACAATCCATGTTCCAGCGTAGTAAGGCAATCCTTGTTCTGTAAGGCGGCTCGGATCGACTTCGTATTCTGAATTTAAGATCGATGACTGGTCGTAAATGGTACCGTTCTCGTGGAACAAGAGCTGGGTGAGCTACGGGTACATTTCCGAATCAGTGGATGTATGGTATAAAATAGCATGCGCTTGTCAAAACTACTCACGAAAGGGAAGCTTTGGGATTTCCAAATATTACCGTAAAAAATGCCCGCGAGAACGACCCTCGAGGTACGTCAGATTTGATTGGAAAAAGGTGCACCCACCCCATACTTACACGGATAAGATATACCCAACAAGGCTGGAGAGCTGTTATCATGTTAAGCAGATTATCTACACGATCCAGCTTTAACATACCTGGGCCTTCAATGGGGCTGCCATGGGATTAGTAAAACTAGAGATGTACTACCAATTGGATGTCAATATACGCTAATGTCCTAGAGCGCCATTGTGTGAAGACCAACCTGCCAGTCAAAGCAGACGGAAAGAAATCCAAGTCCTTCATTGCCATTACTTCCACCGAACACTCGAGAAACAGTTGGGTTGTTCGGCGCGACAATGCAAAAGATCGAGAAGCCGGTGAGAAGAGGGAATATCCATTCTGGAAGCATTTCCCAAACAAAGATGCTGGTTATCGTCAGCTACAGATGCACCTTCGATCAGGGGGAAGGTGGTACGTACACCCCGAAGACAATATAAAATATCTTGAGCCTGTGCCGTGCATTCACGCTATCATGAAAGAATGTATCGAGCATAGATGCAAGCGGAAGGACTCTGGGATAAAGCATCCTCGAGGGATACAGAAGAGTTGCTTCTCATTTCGATTCATCAACTTTTTTTTTTCCTTCCCACCAAACGAGATCGACTCACATTTCAGTAGCCCACCAACGCCGTAACCAAGGAGTTGGCTAGAGAACAGCAAAAAGACGGAGGCTGCAGCATTAGGGGTGATCTTGTAGTACAATCGCTGTACGGCAAGAATTTCTGTAGCCATGGCCGAATTTGCAGCAGCACTGGTCATGATGATAATAAACGCACACTCCTTTTTATTGAAAGGATGCTAAGTATGAAATGAGTTAAAGGAAACGCGGCTGTGAGGGAGACCCACCGGATTCAAGAAACAAAGCGGACCATGGCGAGGAATGAAAATATCCATTGCATACCCAAGAATGTAAGCGATGATTGCAAGAAACATCTGGGAAACCAAAACGGTTTGCTAAAGTGACCAGATGAGGAAAATGCAGTAGAGGTAAGGCATATGATGGAACTTGCCGGTTTGAAGTAATAAATCTCGGCTGATTTAAATGAGAGAGGAAAGGTGGCAGAAGGAGAGTGACCATACCTAATGAGCTGCCGAAGGCAGCCAGGCCAAACCCGAGGAAAAAAGCGCGGAAGGTCCACGGATTAAGTGCGGGATCATCGTCGGTGGAGATGACGCGTGTTACAATCTCACTTTCCGTGAGGAGGACAGCGTCTGTGGTTTCATCAGTGGGTTGACCTGATGCTGCCTCGATGTCCGTCTTTGCGTAGTGGTCCGCTTGATTGTTCAGAGAGGACATTTCTCTCATGTTATCACCATGGAAGCAGCCCATAGTCATACCCCAACTCCTATTGGAATAGGCGTCAAAGTCTTGGTTGGGCATGGGCGAGTTGACAGTGGGTATTGGGTGACCGCGAGACCGCCATTTATGTAGAGAAATTCGGCCGAAATCTACGTGACTTGAAACTGGTGGAGTGGGTAAGTATTTCGAGGTGAAAACGTGGAAACACTTGGCAGCCTCTAATCGTTGCTTCGGATCCTCCGCCAGGTGACAACGGGTAACATCGGGGCTTAAAAAACGAGAAATCTAGAACAAGTATCAATAGCGACTGCAAGAAGCATTACTATAACTGGTCATGAGTAGTGTTGCAGACACCCACCAAAAAGAAGCCAGGGAGGTATGTATATCAGGGCCTGCGCCAGGTATTACTGGAAAAATAATACAAGCTGATGGAATTCGCTCATTTTTCAAATTCTTTATTAATGACAATAGAACCGACACTTCATTGTGATCCTCGAAGTCTTGCTGAAAACAATGTATAAGCAAAATGGATCAGGAATGGCGCGTCAGACATACGGGTTGGCCGATACATCATATGTGTGAGTCAAGCACCTCCAAATTAATGACGCTTTCGTCGGCATTCAATATTATTCAAGTCGAAACATGTTTTAATCGGAATTGACGTGCCATTTTGCCTAGTAACTGTACTGACACAGGGAGCTGTCACAACAAAAATAAGTAGTACGAAGAAAATACACCTCGGAGCATCGCCGAGTCCGCCCGAGCAGTGCAAGCCCGGCGTAAGTCCTAGATTGAGCAAGTTGACGGTCGAAAGGTCTGAACATCGGGAGTTTCCGGGCGCGGCAAGTCGCGACTTCCATATAAAATTCTTAGTATTCATTCCCCTCGTCCAAATTTTCAAAAGAAGCCAGCTAGTAGATCTGCCGTCAACCGTGACCAAGGTAATACAGGTGAGAATGCGTAGTGCACGTGCAATGAAGGAACGTACCTCGGGGTACACCCAAGACGGCATGGAGCACCAAGGAAGAAAAAAATAGGCCAGTCTACGCTGAACGTGGCATGAATGAAACACATTCTAGAGGATGGAGCTCAACTAAAGGACAAGGAAAAGGTATTCACACCTTTAATATAGGTCTTGGCGACGAATCCTAAAAGAGTGATGATCTGTAGCTTCTGGCAGACACTGTAGGTCAATGTGAGCGCCTCCTTCTAGTCGATGTAGATCCACCTATAATACAGGAGATCTGAACGCTATGTAGCCACGGGGACCAGGGATATGCAGTTAATGACGCACCCACCGAGGCTGTTTGAGATCGCGGGATGAGCGGCGCACTATTCCGGTGACAACGGGGCGGGTGACAGCGGAATTAAGTAGTTCGGATAAGCAGCTTGACACACAATTTTGTAGGATGGTGAGACAAACAGTGACCTAAACATGAAGATGATGTTTCACGTACATGCAAGCCGGCATTCGAATAATCATGTTGAGCATGGTATTGGGACCATTGTCGTGTTTCGTGTAGCTGATCGTTCATTTGCCTTGGGAAGGATGGCTCCGGTTCAACTATCGCTGCTTCCATCTCGATCATCCCGCAGTAAATTTCACCTGCCAATGATATTAGACTCCGTCTCTTGTGTAGCTACGGAGCATGATCGTAGCGTTTGTCATGCGAAATCCCATGTCTGCAGTCAAACGTTGCAATACCTCGATATAGGTTGGCATTCGCCGCGAACGTGTTGGTAACTGACGAACCTTTGCCATGGCGAATGAAAGGCTCGTGAATCTACTACCGTAGGTAGTGGTCCTGAGCGAATGTATCCAATCACGTTCAATGTCCGGCACAACTTTCCCGCCTGACCGGGCGTCGCGGTCCGGCTACACGGACACCGTGACGACACATCTCGCTTTCGACTGGACCGTCGACTATGGCGCCAAGTTCGTCCACGTCACCGCGATTGCGATG
>JBBPUI010000615.1:0-17887 GCA_038094615.1 Heimioporus aff. retisporus
GTCAGCTTACTAACCCCCCCAAAACTAGTTGTTCCTTGTTGGTTTTTTGGCATCTGCGATTCCTTCCTCATCACAAGCATGCTTCCCATTGCCACGCTCTCCCAGGATCTGAGGAATACGACGATAAGGCACCGGACAGTGACCATATCAAATCACGACACTGATCATGCGAAAACGTTGTTCTATCCAATTGCATTAAGCCAGCAATGTACCGTAAGCGTATGTTGGTTCCATGTTCCGAGCGACGTAACAGGCACAGAAAGGCAGATCACGAACGCTGCAGTTCAACAACCTCATCGTTCGACGGCGTTGTGCCACCGTCGATACTGCTCGTTAACTCCACCAGTCGTGTCACCTCGATCAACGTGTTATCAGGCCGGTTCACTGGCAATGGTTCGTCGTCCGGGTCTGGGTCAGTCAGCGCCAGCGTTGAACCTTCTGCCTCACAAAAGTCGGTCAGTGTCAATGGGCGCATGGCGAATCCCTATGGAATCTCGAATGAGATTCATCGCGCAAGAAGACCGTCGGATGGACACACCTCTTGCTCCACCCTCTTGATCGCCTCTTCGTCATGTGCCATTGCACGCATGCATTCACGTACGGGTACCATGGCGGCATTCCGACATAGTTCGCGTAGGTCCGAACCTGAGAAGCCAGATGTTTTAGCCGCGATGACTTCGAGAGTCAATGAAGGATCGATTTTAGTGTCCTTCAGCATCTGCGTTGTTTTCGTGACACTCAGATTGAGGGAGCCAAGTAGAATGGGAATCATACTAAAGAAAGGATCTTGAATCGCTGCTCTACATTTGGCAGACCGACAGCAAATCGTTTGGGCATGCGGCGCAAAATGGCAGGATCGATGTCCATGGGACGGTTGGTCGCCCCGAGGACAATTATTCGATGCTCTCCGGACATCAATCCATCCCACGACCTACGTCATCTACATATCAGTGAAATGCCCAATTCCGAATTGACGAAGACATACGTCATAAATTCGGCCTTTATCATGCTCATCACCTCCTGATCATCTGTTCTCCGTTCTCTCAAAAATGTGTCTATCTCGTCCACAAAAATAATAGTCGGTTGCAGCTTTCTGGCAAGGCTGAACAACCCAGCAACGAGCTTATTAGATTCTCCGAACCACTTGTTAGTGAGTACTGATGCAGGGATGTTTATGAATGTGGCCCCAGATTCCTTGGCAAGGGCGCGAGCAAGCATCGTTTTTCCACAGCCAGGGGGACCGTAAAGAAGGACCCCTTTCGGTGCACTGAGGAGCGAAGAAGAAGAAGTGAAAAGATGGGGATACATCAAGGGATATATAACGGATTCACGGAGAGATGAAATGATGGGATCAAGACCGCCAATGTCTGAACGCAAAGTTGATAAGCGCAAAGGAAGGGGGGGAACAGTTGCACAGATGCATTACCTTCAAAGCGTACTTGGATATCATCTGGACATACAACCTCCTTTGATATGGACACTATAACAGTCCTTAACGTGATTAAGGATAGAAAGAGGCGTAAAACGGCGCACGCTCGTATTCGTCAAGACGGAGGCCCTTCTTCCCCAACCTAGCCAAGATTTCTTCGCGAGGTTTCTCCTTTTTCTCACTCAATTGATGCTGACCGAATAACCACTGTGGTCGATCGATCGAGTACGAAGGGTTTGAGTATGAATGCTAGAAAACTGGCAAGTACCAGTGGAAGTGAAACACTCACACGGTAAGCGTAATGCACGGCAGTCTTCAAAAAATATACCACACATTAAAAAGCAGATCAGCAACGTAGCCAGGACCATGGTTAATGTTTAACATGCCTGCGTCACTATGAGAAGCGCGACTGCCGATGTTGCGTTAGCCAGCAGGTCCTTGCAACAGAGAAAGCGCTTGCTCTCTCCGAGTGAAAAGTACGAAGCACACACCATTGAAGACGATGCGTCTTGTGGTTAGCTGGAATGACATGCTTCGTCACCGACGGAATGATAGAGCCCTCAAAGGAAAGCTATCGGCCGCGTGCGCCCTATTGTCTCGGAAAAGGAACGAAAAAGAGGTCGAGCAGTCGAGACAGCCAAGCTTGGATATCCGCACAAGAGGTGTTCGAGAACTTCCCTAGTATGGTGTCGGGAACACTAGCTGTGGTTTGGCGGAGTGCGTGTTTCTGATTTTGATGTGAATTGCTGACAGTAGTTTTGTCTATAAATGGAATTTGTGCCCCTTTTTTAGTTAGTTATCTTCAGTAAATATATAATTATACATGCATATGAGCTGCGTGGCTCCGAGCCGATGATCAGATGGGAAGGACGGAACAAAGTGCTTACTAGGTCTGGCTTCAATTGCTTGGTCGACAGGCTGATCCCATCTGAATCTATGAGTTGTATGTACTACAAGCAACTTGTTTTTACCCCCGCGGACTTCGGAGGGATCCTGGCAGGTATTAATATTTCAACAAAATGTCGTTCTAATCGTTACTCTATCGGTGATGGAGTTTTTGACTCGACGGCCGAAGAGTCAGTACAGGTACCAAATTTAGGCGCCCATTTATTAGGTTTACCACGAGGCTTTGCTCCGTGACTTGCGATATCGTCTTCCATAACAATAGCCGCTCGCCGTTGCCCGAGTCACTGTGGAGGAGTCTGGCTTGCGAATGTCAACCCACCCGTGTACGTGGACAAATTTTTTTATCCTAGCAAACGTTCAGCTAACCATGCACCGCGTCAAGCTATCCTGAAACCGCTAGAAATCACTCATGGTTGTGGGGTGAACTCGGTTGCGTTCTCCCCAGATGGGTCGTACTTCGTGACGGGCTGCAACGAGGGGGAGATCCATCAATGGAGCATCAGCGATGGGAAGAGGACGACGATCAAAGTGGGCGACTGCGTCTTTGTCGTCGCAGTTTCCAGCGACGGGAGATGGATTGTCAGCGGTGGCCTGGATTGTCAAGTGACAGTTTGGGATACGAAGTCACAACAAATGGTCGTCGAGTCAACTCATGCGGACGGGAAGTGGATCACCGCATTGGACGTGTCCCCGGGATCAACCAGGTTTGCCAGCGCGTCGAGCGACTATACCGTGAACGTATGGAGTCTCACAACGGGCCAGCGACTTCTACCCCCTTTGAAGCACAATAATCGCATCGCATGCGTTGCCTTTTCACCTGACGGCGATTACGTCGCCACTGCCGGTGTAAATGACTGCTTGCGCATCTGGAACAGCCGTGACGGTGACCTGGCTGTGGATGTCCCCGACTTTTTCCCCGAATCTCTCGTATGGTTGCGCGATGATCGGATCTTTGCATCATCATCGTTTTCACAGCGGTGGATCGACGCGTCTTTGGGGTCGACGCTGTTGGAACTTCCTCGAGCTGGAGAAGTAGCTGTCAAGGAACATCTAGCCGTGCCACGCAACCGCAACTTGCTGGCCAATCTCGATCAGCGTTGCGTACGATTTTGGGACCACGCTACACATGCCTGGGGTCCCATTACCCTTGAACTCAGCTACGACGCATGTACTATTGCGATCTCTCCTGACAATCGCCATCTCGTGACTGGCGGAGAAGATAGAATCTCAATCTGGCATCTTCCTTACGAAATTCAAGAGGGCTCTAGCCATGTAAGCACATCCATCCTTTCACTATTCTTGATTAACTGTTGTTTCTCTGTCCGACCACCAGGATGACGCAGTGAGTGTGCCTCTTCATCGTCTACTTATCATCAATTATATTCTTCTGAATAGTTTATACATCTAACCGACGCAGTATGGGAGCTATGGTTCCATGGAAAGCTGGAGTCTACCATGGAATTGCTATCCCGTGATATCGCATTGAATGGAAGGTCTCACCATGCACTTGCGAAGCGTGCTCTCGTTCATGCTCGTCTACGAAATTGGGCTGGCGCCCTCGATGATGCCGAGATGGTAACGAACTATGCCTTTCTATTTTGCATGAACTGAAATGTTGTCATTTCCAGGCAGTTGATACTCAACCTTCTGTCTTGGGATGCATTGCAAAAAGTGTTGCTCTCTGTGGCCGGGGCAGACATGAGGATTCCATGCAGGCATTCGACCTTGGTTTCGTTGTCTGCAATCCCGAACATGTCCATTATCTTCTACTCGTAAAGGTACGCGCAATTTATGATCAGTGTCCAACTCTCACCATAATATCAGTCAGTTATCCTATTTCTTGGCGGATTTCATGATCAAGCCATCGCTCGTGTAAACGACCTGATAAAGTCTTCTCTCGATGAATCGTTTCGCTATGTTCAGGTAATACATTGTTTTAATTTTATCCAACGTAACGGGGTTGACAGCATATCAGGCATACATGTCCGTTCTTGTAGCGAAATCTGCAATCGAGTCGCAAGATTTTGAACATGCAGTACGGGTCTTGACATCAGCAGCGTCTCCCGGAGAATCTTCCGACCTTCCTGAGTTACTGACCATTTCATTGGTGCGAGTTACCCCACCATCATCAGTAAATATGTTGAGCGTCTCGCGAAGATTACAGGATGGAATTTTGATGATCTCAGCTCTGAGGTCCACCAGCACAAGTGCGAAGCATTATTTGCAGCCGGCCTCACTGGCGGTGCAGTCGCGTCCTTCCTCGAAATGGACTCCGATGTTAAAAAGAAACTGGCTGCGAAAATGAAATGGGCCACTGGTGAGGAACTTTACCTTTAATCTTTCCCGTCTGATATTGAGGTTGTATCAGGTTTTAGGCAGCGATGTATCAATAAACTCAACGAACTGGGAGACATAGCGACAGATTCTTCTGCGCATTGTGACGCTGTAGCTTATTATTCTTCGGCGTTGACCCTAGATCCATTGTCTGCTAGCATAATTGTCAAGCGGAGCGCCGCCTATGCAGCGGCCGGTCAGTGGGAGTCAGCGCTCCAAGATGCAAACGAAGTACGTTTGGTTTGGCTTTTGACCACCGAATTAGCCAGTGACATCCATCTCAGGCTATCATGATTAACCCATCCCACCCTTTGAGCTATGAGGCTAAACACGTTGCGCTGCACGGTGCCGGCCGCTACGACGAAGCAATCGAGGCCCTTGATGATATGCTCTTGAAAATCGAACAGTCGCCTGATCCTCTTACGCGTGGTAATAACTCTAGTACTACGTTGAAGACGTGTTAACAAGCTCTGTGCCTACAGAACTACGCAAACACTATGTAAGCCCATCGCAATCGAAGGCAGCCATCCTCAACTTTACGAAGCAAATGCAACGGGATTTTCCGCTGCTCCTGATCGACACCAAGGATGGACATATCTGTAGCGAACAGGAGCGGATGCGCGTGTTCGAAATCGACCCCCAGTTTAAACGACTTGTTTCGTCGATGGTCTCACAGATCGACAACGCTGTCTGTGAACAGATGGTACGAAAATACTTCAGATACGCCACATTCTCCCACACGTGGGATGAAGACGAACCCCTCTTTCACGATATTCTACATGAATCAGTCCACAACCTCAAGACATCACCCAAGATGGTGAAGTTACTCATGTTTTGCACGATAGCTCGAGAAGCAGGTTTTCGTTGGGCCTGGAGCGACACCTGCTGCATCAACAAATCCGATGGCGCAGCACTGCAGGAATCACTTACTTCCATGTTTCAATGGTACCACGAATCTTCGCTCACTGTTGTTCACCTTAAAGGTGTACTATCCGATTCGGAGCAAGGGGCATTGGAGGGGAGCCTGTGGAATACCCGCGCATGGACTCTCCAAGAGTTCTTCGCATCCAAGGTCATTCGTTTCTACACCGAGGACTGGCGAGTTTACCTCCCTCATGAGGCCGTTCTTAATCACAAGGAATCTTCTATCGTCATGCGAGAGATGGCGCTTGCAACTGGAATCGATGCACAAGAGCTTCTCTCTTTGAGGCCTGGTTCAGAGAACGTTCGACAGAAACTTCGCCTTGCGTCAACTCGACATGCCACGAAACAAGAAGACATAGCTTACTCCCTGTTCGGCATATTCGATGTATCCATCCCTGTCACGTATGGCGAAGGGCAACGTCGTGCCCTCGGCCGTCTGTTGCAAGAGGTCCTCACGCGCTCTGGTGATGCTGCAATTCTGGCCTGGACGGGGAAGGCGTCAGATTACAATAGCTGTCTGCCTTCGGAGATCGCCGTTTACCGCGAACCATCATCTCCGCATGTTCCATCGCACATTCCAGACGACGAGATGGAATCGGCTCTTTCCGAACTACAGACGTCTTCGGCACTTCATGATTCCGCTATAAAGTTGTATGACCAACTTCTCTATCAGCCAACACCACGCCTGGTCAGCCGTCGCCTCAGTTTGGCATGCATCGTATTTCTGTTACGAACGGTCAGCGGACCGTTCGTTGCCGATGATGATCCTTCTATGCGCGTTTACCGCGCCACGGCAGCTGTACTGGGGGAAGTTGAGATCAGAACGTCGGATGACTTGGCCGGCCTGTCCAATCTCGTGCTCGTGCATCCGTGGCTTCAGTCCCTCTTTGACCCTGTCCTCCCACACGAAGATATGATTGCCTGCGATGAGGAGTCGTTGTCAGTGCATGTCATTCCGGATACCGACCCCTGCCCCTCTGGTAGAGACCCAGCGCCGATCTCGATACCACACACAATACAGCCGCTACAGCTGGCCTCTCCGCTCGATAAGTCAACCCGCGCGTTGCGGCTGTTTGTGCGTCTCAGACAACCTTTTGGGGCTCTGTTGCTTGCGCCACATTCGCCCAGGGAATACAAGCGGGTTGCGACGGACCATCCGATCGTCGTGAGCATACGCAAGGAGGTTTCTCCCCACTACTTTTTGGACAAGATACGTATTCTAGACATCCTTTGATCTTGGCTGGGATGTTCAACCTCTTCCCCTTCTGAACATCGCATCACTCATGTTCTGCGGACATTTTTGTCGTCACATTCTTACCATCTAAACAGGGAATCAGTAGCATTTATTCATTCTTGCATGCCTGCGGTACTAATGTAGCCTGTCGTCTCTGTTTCTACACACACTTTTGGACCCTACACCCCGTATAATACGCCACCGTGTATACTAGATGATTACTTAGTGCACGACGTTTCTATTACCGCTTTGCCTCGTGCCGATGATGATACGATCCTACTCCAACTTCGGATAATTCCGGATCCATCCACAGTGACTTCCTACCCTCTACCCAGATCCTAGCCCGCGGACTGTGCGATCACCCATCTGATATGGTTAAATCCATACATCAATACATCTGCGATTTCACTTATCAGTAGCATTGTAGAAGTCTTCCTTGACTGTGTCACTGAGCGATGCAAGCAAATATACACCACGTCCAACGAGTCGAACCTCAACTATTTTCAACGTTCACACGCCGCGAGTCTCCAGTACAACCAGGACCTGCGTATACAATAACGTGCTCGTTTTATGACATGTCCAGTGGTATGTTCAAGTATCTGGCTCATCTTTATCCTTTTCTGACCAAGGTTGCCAGAGGGTCTTAATTGCCGGGTGGGGGCTACTGATGCACCGGCATCCCGAAAATAATTTTTAGCCCCGGCCTGGAGCGTTGCAAGAGGTGATCGTATCGGGCGTTGAGATGCTGCCTGGAACCAGAATTCCCTTCCGAATCTGAGAAATGATCACCATTTATGATGTGAACCCGAAGTTCTTTGGTCTGGAGCGAGCTGGACAATTGTTCTGCAGCAAGGTAATACCCCCACGTGGATCCATGGAAACGGGTTCGAGACCCCAATTTTGTTTGTAAGTGGACACGTTTATCGTCTCAGCGCCTGGTCTTTATCATGATTTTTACGGGCCGGCAGCACCTCTGGAAAGTCTTGCAAGGAAAGATGCATGGTATCCCGAAATTTCGTAATCGGCTTAGTTGCAGGCCAGGTTGGTGATGACTTCAAGTGAGTCGATACCGCATCAATAGGGCCGAGTTTGAGTTGCATCGTAAGGTTCCGTTCTCCACCATCACCACCCAGCTGCCTCGTTTGTGTCAGAGAAGGATATTGCATCGCCAATAGGTAATCGTATCACTGCACACGACCTCCGCGAACGATCTTGCCTGCATTTTCCCAATTTGTCGATGGGTTCTATCGATTTAGTCAGGTGGAGTAGGTGGAGTAGTCGACTGTGAGTCGGGAACGGTGTTTGTCGAGACACTCTCGCAGCCGCATCTATATTATTCTGCCTGAAACCTCCCCGTCTCCCCCAACCACACTACACCTCTTGTCACTCCGCCTACTCTATCCATGCCAGACAACAGATACCTTGATGCATTTTCCGCATTAGATCCCAGTTTGGTATCCTCCGTTCGCCACCATGCATCATCAAACCCCGGGAATCAATACGGGTTTCCTCAGCCCAACGAACAGTCCCCATCACCTGTCACAACTACCACCAAGCACTACTTTTCAGATGAGACGAAATGGCGTATGATCTTGGGTGAGCCTCTCGATTTCGAGACGAAACATGTATCTGATGTTTATGATAGAATACGGCGACTTCGATGATATTGTGATCGGGACCGGGTTTTGTGCTCTCGCATACATCGACAAAGCCCTTGAATTGAACCCAAGACGAAGAATCCTCGTCCTCGAGCGTGGAGGTAATCACCTATCCCCTCATCCTACGCGCCCTTTGAACACGTCTTGAACAGGCTTGTGGCTCATGACCCACTTTCAGGTATGCACGAGATTCTCTGAGCTGAGGGTGGTTCACAACCTTCGCTTAGAATCTGCCTTTACCCTTCAACCTCCTCCTGAACAATACATCACAAACGTACCCTTGGGCTCTGACGCCCTCTACTCTCCATAGTGATATCAAGGTTTGTCCTTGCTGCTCCTGCCCTCTTCGAATATTTCCACACATGTTCGTTAGTTTGTACATGGATGCTTTCCATTCTTCGGTGGACGTAGCCCTTTCTGGTCTGCGTGGTCTCCGCGACCGCCCCTAGGATTAATGCGCGATTTTCCGAAATCTCTACTCGCTACTGCGGGAGAGGAACAATTTTGGAAGGACTGCAGGGATCTTCTCAACGTGGTTGAACCTGATCAGCTTTATGGCGGGGAATATCAAGGCCTTCAGAGATATATCGGGGAACAGCTCAACAACGCCGTTTGGGCCGACTCGGCCGATAAAGCGATCGACACGGCTAACTACGCAGAGCCCGCGAGCCTCGCTGTTGGAAAGACGACGCGGGTTTCCAAGCTAGTATTCGAAAAGTTCTCCACCCCTGGTCCACTGCTCAAGCTGTACGAACGCCAGCGTAACCTTGCCAAGAAAGGAGAGGGCTCTCCCCTGACGATTGCTACTGATGTTGTGGTTGAGCGATTCGAGATCGATTGCCTGGACCCAGGCAAACGAACCAACGTGTTGCACACCTCCCGCGGTGCACTCAGCTTCTCCCTTCCGAAGAAACCCAACATCATCCTTGCGACAGGCGCCATCCCTGCTTGCACCATCGTACTCAACTCAGTCGAAAAGCAACACGGTAGAGCTGGTTCACGCCTCAGTGGCCACTTCGTTTGCCATATCAATGCACGTTTCCCGCTCCCACAGAAGTACCGTTCCTTGCGTAGAGAAGAATGGGAAAGGCGCGGGAACAAGGAAAGAAAGTATGTCGAGCAAAACTTGGATGAAGCCATCGAAATTGCAGCTTACTACCTTGCCGGACGTGACCCCAACACGAGGTTGCAGTACCACGGCGAGATTACGGCTACCCATTTGCCACTCGCCGAGGAACAGCAGGAGGATGCTGCCCGGCTGTTTCCCGACTTTTACTCTGCTCCCACTACGACCCAGCTGGCAGGTTCTCAAAATCATGTCATCGTAGGTGAGTTCTGTGTCTCAATACCTGGATTGCACTTACCTGGAATGGATATCTCCCCAGCGTGTGTCATGATCGGGGAGATCGATGAGTCAAGTTCAGAATGTCGGGTTCGATTCAACGGAGAAAGAACAAATAGAACCACGAACGTTGACCTCCAACTTGCACTGCCGGAGAGCGACAAGAAACTGCGCGAGGTCATGTACAGGGCTGCGTGAGTACTACTTGTTGGACTTGATTGGTGCTTTCACGAATCTTGGACGCGAGACAGATTGCAAGCCATCAATGCTATGGCAGGCGACGAAGCAAGCAGCATCGAATACTGGCACAATGATGGTCATGGTGTAGGCAGGTGGGATAATTTTGAGCCCGACAAAGCTCAGTTCCAGGTGCCTGGACTCGTCCATGAGTCCTCGACCCTATACATGGACGATGCGCTTCCTCTCCATCCTAACTTAGAACCGGAGGAAGAGCCACGGAATTCATCGAAACCGTCTGTCGATCGCAACTACCGGGTTTATGGCACCGGTAACGTATATGCGACTGGTTCCGCAATATTCCCTACCTCCGGGTCTTGGAATCGTGAGTACTAGCATCACACTCATATGGCTTCTTCTGATCATCGGAGTTAGACACTCTTACAATGTGTGGGTTTGCTCAGGACCTCGCAATAAAGTTACACAAACGTTCCGTCTCTCGACAAATCCTTACTATGTCTATCGCCACTAGCCAGTTATATCATCTCGCAGGAACCATGGAAAATCTTTTGAACTCTCTCCGGAGAAGGGTCGTTGACACCCTTGCATCTCTCAATCCGAAGGGCATTCCATCTAGCCAGAGGGGCATGTGGCAGCTGGGCTGGGGGCCGGTCGTCTGGAAGAATGGGGGCGATCCTGTTACAACTGGTCCTGATCTCTCGTGGTATTTGGTCTGCCACGAGAACCTCGAGTTTGAAGATGGTTCTCTATGTCCAACCTATGTCATCACCATTGCCGGTGCGACCGCCAAGTCTGTCCACCAAGTCATCGATTTCAACGCTTATGTCCTTGATGGTCAATTCAAGAATCAGCCAACGGAAGCTTCTGCACACACGCTGGATTTCAACAGAGCATATATCAGCTTGCCAATCGCGAGAGCGGTGCACATGTTGCTCACTAATCCGGCTCCTAGTGCCGCAGGTGTTCGGACGTTGCTCAACTTTATTAATGCGGTCAAATCCACCAAGGATCCAAATACCCGCACCCTTCCGAGATTCATCTTCACCGGGCATAGCGTTGGTGGTGCCATCGCTTCGTCTGTTGCACTCGCCTTAGTATTGGGCGGGGTCATTCCCGCTGAGCGAACTCTGACCTGTATATCAGGAGCTCCAAGTCCCGGAAACGCACCTTTTGTCAACCTCTTTGAGAGGACGTTCAAGATCCCAGTCACAAGTAGAGCGGATGGCTACCCATCATGGAACGTCAATCTAATCAACACGCTTGACGTTGTACCTCATGCCTGGTGCCACCAGCGTTTCGTTTCCTCCAGCCAGAACCTGAGCAATATCCCAGCCATCTACGGGAGCCCAATGGTTCCCGAAGTCATCAAGACCACCGATATGTTGATAAGCAACATGAGCTATTCAGGCATAGTGTTCAAGCCCCTCCCAAGTCGGTCCTTCACCGGAACTCCTCCCGACGCGCCGCCAGTCACCTTGGATGAGTTCTTGCAGATTTCCGTTCATCAACACCTCCAGGCGTATCTCCGAGAAACCAGCATCATCATTCCAGGATCCGACTTTTCTCAGGATGATCTCATCACAAAGACAGAGGCAGATATCCGAGTCAATTACCCTGTCATCAGTGATCTGGAGCGAGCTCGTAGGGAGGCTGGAACCGGTACTGTCTACGGCGCTTACAATGGGACTTGGGCAGGAGTCAGGACATCCCCGACTGGCGCTGGCCCTGGAAGAGACACGTGGGTCATGGTCAGCTCTGAACCAGGGTTTAGGCCCGGAACTCCCAGTGGGTCGAGAACTCCTAGCGGAAGCGGGTCTGAGGTCATGGCCAGAAATGCTGTTGAACCAGGCCCCAGATCTGGGCCGGGGAAAGAGACAGGGCCTTATAATGGATTGGGAAGTCGGACGAATTCTGGGTCGGGAACCGGCACTGGAACCGGAATCGGGGTCGAAAGCCAAAATGATTCAGGGAATGGCTTTGGGCCTGTACCCGTACCTGCGACCGGCGCTGGAGCTGGGCTGTTGTCTCTCACGCCTTTGCCCTCTCTCACGGTTCTCAAGTACGGCAATCCGGAATACAACCTCATACCTCAATTCGTTCAAAATCGCCCAGTCCTCGTCTACCGCAGCTGCTTCCCAGAATCGACGTCGCTCTCAGAGCTCAAAACCCATCTTCTATCCATCGGCGTGGTCGATCCACACCGGAACGGTACATTACTCATCAGGGACCATTTCTACACTACCACGCACAAGGTATTGTGTGTTACCACGGGGTATGCTCAGCTGCGCTTTGGTGGGGAGGGCAATCCGGATAGGGTTGACGTCGATGTCAGAAAGGGAGACGTCATCATCATTCCGGCCGGCGTTCCACATCGTTTATTGAGAGACATCGGCAGGGATTTGGAGATACTGGAGTGCTTCCCAAAGGGGACGAATGTCGACGCTGATTCGCGCCGTTTGGGCTCACGGCCTCAGCAATCTCATCTCTACTTTGTCGCTTCCTTGGCATGGTTTGCCAGGGACCCCCTCTACGGCGACCAAGGGCCGGTCATCGGTTGTTGAATGTTTGATTACCAAGGTCATTACATCCTACAGCATCGGATACGTCTTAGATTCCCTGCGTTATGGCCGTCGATCCCATACAGTACCTTTGTAGTTGGTGCAGCACCATTTTTCGACTAGTCGCAAAGATCTCATACTCCGCGATGATTCATACTGTATGTTCGTCACTAGATCAATGGGATGACCAGCGTGATCAGATGCATGAACAAAGCTTGAATTAACCACATTCATACGTGATGGCCATACATGGCGACAAAGTCCTTTTGATAAGATGTAAATGTCCACAACACAATTTCGGTCCGAATAAGAGGAAAAAAAGTCCAAAGGCCAATTGCTAGTGGTCTAGTAAGTAGCCTTGGCACATGCGCCCCTCTAAGATGAACTCGATGGGCAAAGCTTGTACCATTCCGCTAGTGGGTGTGGTTAATCCCCATCGTTGGCACTAACATGAAGAAGAGGACTTACATGGTGCCAACGCGGATTCCTGCTGAGCCGTTTCGTTTATTGCTTCAGCCATCACGACGCCAAATCCGCTAGACAGCAAGATCAGCTCCAGGTCCACAACTGCCCGTCGCAGTGCAGGATACGTACTGGTGGAAGTGCCAGTCAATGTGGCTAGACCGGGACATGGGGTGTCAATATCTATGTGATTCCGGGTGTACGTTGCTTACCAGTGAAGGAACCATGGGCCCGGGTTATCCGTGACGAACCGGATGGTCACATTGTCTGAAGCACCGCTACCCAAAGATACGACGTCACGCCGGACGGGATTCGCGAAATTGGTCGCGCTGCTACCAGCAACCCTCACAACATCGAATGCGTGCTGAAAACCGTTACTATGTCAAAAACAGCGAAAAAAAGGCATGAAAGACTTGATAAATCACGTACGCCGTGGAGATGTATAGGGTGCTGAAAATACATGCAAAGTTAGCATATATTGCGGTCATGAACTTCTGTACTCACAGGGCCGCCAGCTGCCAAAACGGGATCAGGGAAGCTTATTTCGATGACTTTGTTTGGTGGGAGTTCGTAGATGCTTCCGCTCGGGAGTAGTTGAGAAGCATGCTTTGCTCCACTGAGGATCTGGAGAAGCACAGGGACAGTGGGATCCTCAAAGGATACATCATTGATTGTATAATAACCCGTGGAATTGGTGCTCGGGGCAAGCACAAGGTTTACGTCAGCCTTTCCAATCTCGGGGGTTCCAGGTGCGCCCGGATTGATGAGTGGGTGAAGTGTTCCTTCATCGAATGCGATGTCGAACGGACCAGCTTCTGAGGTGGGATCTTCATCCGATGACCCCTCATAACGCAGAATGGCCATATTTTGTCCGTTCTCGTACGAGGAGCCCGTTGCACTACTTAAAGCACGAATCCAGTAGTTCCCAGCGGTCATGTTCGCTGTAACCACTACAGAGTAACGTTGGCCAGCGAGAATGGGTATCATGTCGACTTCAACGGGAGCTACTTCGTTTCCGTCAACTTCGATTATGGTCATGCGGTGGCCATCGATCGAGAAATTGAATGAATGATGGCAAGACATGGAAACGACGCGGAAGCGATACCGTAATCCTTCTTGGACATTGACGACCGAGAGCGCAGTAGATGGACCACTAGAGTAGCGGCCGCGGCCGTTGATCAATGTAGAATTGGCTTCCACCGCCCCAAAGATCTTCCCGAGTTGAGTTGATGGTTCATGATACCTAAATAAGGATCAGCTCAAACGCGTTTTACATAGGGGTTGGCGTATACCAATCCGCGAGAGTAACAACGGTATTTTCTGCTTCGAGTTACTACAAAGGAAAGAGCAAAAAAATTGTCAGTGACTTACCATCATCGACATCGTAAAGGTATGACAGTGGGTCAGCAGGGTCATAAATGACCAAGGGTCCTCGAAGTCCATCACAATATTGGGTCGAATAGTGTGAGTGGTACCAATATGTGCCGGTCTGAGCGTTGGGATTGAAGCGGTATTCGAATGAATCGTTGGGAAGGAGCGGGCACTGGGTCACGGATGAAGCGCCATCAGCCCACCCGGACCGAATCTGAAAGATCCCGTGCCAATGCTATATGCCTATTAGCACAGAATGCAATGATTTATAAGCGTCATCATTCACAATACTAGTTCCCAGAGGCATGGTAGCATCTGTGAGACCATTGAAAACTTGGACATCAAATTGGTCATACTTATACAGAGGATTCAAGTCAGTGTATTGCAATCCCGATATCATAATACCCACTTTGCTGGCTTTAATGAGTGGTGCGGGAAACACGCCATTTGCAAGGACAGACCTACAAAATGTCAGGAAAAAAACAAAGATAACCAAATTCAACACACGATCTGCTGTAGCCATCTGGTGCGATTTCGTTGTTCGCAATATGAAGTTGGCTCACCGCACCAAGCACGATAGAGGTCTGGCGGGAGTTCAAACCACCGGCGACCGACAACGCATTGGAAAAGGGCAGTAACAAAAGGGATATGGCAGAAAGCCTGCAACAAAGGGGGGACTGCGGTGGGATGCACTACCCTTACAGGTTGCACATCTTTATAGCTGAAGGCACCGTGCAGGTGCCGTTATGATGATACGAGGGACTCCGCCTTCCATCGTCCCCCTGTGCTCGCCGCTCAAGCGCGCTTTGGGTGGAGCTGAGATAGAATTACAAGGATACCCATCGCCGCTCACTTGCCAGTCCAGCGCCAATAGGTGCACATGGTACTGCGGCGCAGTCCTCGTAAATTTCGAAGCATTATCGGTTTCGACAAAACAAGGCGGAAGATGCTATCTCCCGGTTACAGGCGGCAATAATGCTTTAAGACGCCATTAACACTTTTTTTTAGTCCTGAAACCATCCATGCTTACATAGAGCCATCCAAATAAAGCACGGAACCGCGACAGGAAGTCCTGGTGCTCATCCGACAAAGTCAAATATCGATGGTGGATATTCGAGGGGGAGGCATGCTGACCTTTCAAAGGTAGATTATCACTGTACATAGGCGCAGTATATCGAACACTACGCACACCACAGATTCTCTATATGAACAGGGGTAAGGTGTATCATATGAATATGGCGAGTATTGCATGGCATGGTCGTCCTTCGGGCCCGATCAATAGATCGTTCATGAACGAATGTGCACGAGAGATTCGGATGATCCGAGTCTCGGTGTGTTTCAAGCCTGCGGTTTAAAAACAAAAGATCAGAAGTAGTTAATCCACAACGGGCTGCGGAAAGCAGTTGAGGGCACACCGTGGGTGAGTGGTATACGGGGAATCATGCAGCGCGTACCACTGACAGGATGGCTCTGGAAGATGCAATTTAGTTCCTCCGGAACAAAACTGGAACATGGACCATTTTGTGTGAAAGCCGGCTAGCTATCAGGTAATCGCGGTATCATGATCCCTCTCTCCGAGAAAAAATGTTTGACCGGAGTAGCAATAGTATGTGATAGACTTACGTTGTGTGCATGTGGTCCGAGACAATAATTTCTTCAACACGAGTTTCAAGGGGTCCGTGATTCCATAATTACATAATTCGGTTGTTAGTGGTTGGTGCCAGCCTCTCAACACCTGCAAGGCTTGCCAGTTCCATTCGTGTGCTTGCTCGAAGTTCTTTTTTCACTGGCCTACTAGCAGGACAACACGGCGAAGCAGCTCAGATGTAAAACATGGTATCTTTGAGACCTGCCCCGGAGACACCACCGGCCCACAGCCTCTGTGCTTCTTCAAAGACTTCCGTTCCGCCCTGAGTCCCATCCGGTGTATCACCGCCGAAGCACCCGTGGAAAAGTGTCCGCAAATAACATCTTCCACGCTGACACGCAAGTCTTGCATAACAGGCTGGGGATGCTAACCTCACGGCCTTGGTCGTGCGGGCGAACATGTAACTGAGTGAGTTTGTGAGTCCCTGGATTTCGTTCGCCTTGAACCCGATCTCATCATGGACAACTTGATAATGGACAGGTCGAGTTGTTCCCAGCATCCCACCGTGTGCTTTAAGTGTATCAGTGGCTGGAAGAACGATCTCAATCAAGTGCGCACATTGCAAAAAGAAGTCAAAGTCATATATAGCGGTGACCCCACGATCGACCACAGTACCCGGAAGGCAGTTTCCATTTACTCCTGCGCTGTCATGTTCAGCAGGATAGAACCGCACGTGGTGACTCTTGCTACAAATGATGATCACGAGGACGGGACTGTATCGTGCATTGGGAGAACTGAGAGATTTGAATGCATCCATGATTTGAGGCACTTCTTCGTTTCTAACAAGGCCAATTTTACTCTTGAAAAACGATGAGTTGATGTAATTGTACAGAGAAAAGCTGTACTTCTGAAATGCCGCTGCGGTAGACAATGATACGCTCAGGAAGTTCTCCATCGTTCTTCTTTCGGAAAAGGGTCAATCTGTCAACCATCATGCTCGTAAGGTTTGTGACCGTCTTATTGAAGTGAATCAACCAATCTAAGCAACATCATTCAAACGTTTGCAATACCTCTTTCCGAACCTCTTGTATTTTCAATGAAGCTGGATATTGTGCGAAGTCACTGTCAACACTTGCTACGACTGCCGCAATGGAGGCTGGGATTCATGCGTCAAGGATGGTTTGGGAGAAAACTAATATCCGTACGAGTCCCCGTCGCACCCCCTGGGCTGGGATGAGTGATGCTGATACCGACGATCATGGTTGAGACGTTATTCAACCACTCTCCGCTCTCTGGAGCCAGCTTGTGGTTGACACCACCAAGCTTCATGTTTGCCTTCAACGCCGTATTTGCCAAGTAGTGCGGAGTACTTTGCCGAATTCTGGAAGATTGAACGCAAATCGTAGCAACGTCTAGATAGACATCGCAAAGGTGCTTCAAGCCTTCGTAGACCGCCTTGTCACCGTTCGCCAGCACGACAAAAATCAATGAAGGCTTTGGATTGACACTCAAAAGTGCGCTTCTGATGGTCTCGATGGCCGCCTCCCTTTGTGGGTCGGAAGGATCCCTGCGCGGCAGTTGCGCTGTAATGTATCTCGGCACCGTATTGACGTTCATCCCGCTAACATGGCACATATTACAGAAACGGGCTATAGCCCAATGAAGGGCTTCGTCTGAAGTGTCAGTGAATTCATCGCGTGACTGGTCTTTTACCACGAGGACAACCCAATTGTCTAGGCGCGCACCAACTGCGAACTTGACCCCAAGTAGGTTCCAAGAAGCTCGCTCGTCGATCATGACGTTAGTTGTTGAATATTTGATAGTGGGTCGTGGCAAGATGCGGCCGGGAACAATAGCCATGTCAGGACCGATTGTTATGCCAA
>JBBPUI010000616.1:0-17866 GCA_038094615.1 Heimioporus aff. retisporus
GGTGGTTTAGGATCTACTTTTGGGTCCAATGCCTCTGTCCACATTTCGAGCGAAAAATTCGTTATCGGAGCTCAGACCGCTCACTTTTTTTTTTTTGCTTTGTTTTCGTGACCTGACGCGACGCGTCGCGAGGGACTCCTTTACGCTCGGCCGCGATGGACGACCTCAACCCACGTCCCCACAAACGACCGCGCACGGACCACATACCGGAATGCTCACAATCATCGTGCCCGCAACCGGCACCGCCGTCGTCGTCACAATTATCGCCATCCACGTTCCGGCCCCTGCCACCACCAGTGTTGCTCCTCACGCCTCCAGCACTGCTAGGACTTCCACCGACCCATGAACACTACCCACTGTCGCTTTTTTTGTCTCTCAGGGCGCTCAGGACGGTCTTGAATTCAAGACACTCACCCCGGATGCGGAATACCGAGCGTGGACTGGTCTAGCGGAGGTGGGGCTCAGAGTCATCCACAGCAGTTTCACTGCCAGCGGAGGACATGCTTGGGCGAACGGGGTTGAGGAAGAGGTGAGTATGGGCCGTGGAAGGTGTGTCCCTTGTATTCATCTGTCTACAAAGGTCGAGAAGGCGATCGGGAAAGGGGTGGGTATCTTTTACGACTCGACCATCGTACGGCGAAGCTGACACCTTTTCCACAGCTTCTCATTGCGCAGAAGGTGAGAAACCGGCGCATATAGTTGGGTTTGTTGTGATAGATGGATTGTCTTTCAGCATTCCTCCCTTCGGCCGCTGCGCCACCACCTGTCGTTGCTCAACGCGCAGTTCGCATCTCAAACCAACCAGGCAAAATATGCGCGAGCCTTGCTGCGAAGGCTGATCGCATCATTCGTGATCTCTGACCCACCTTCTATAGTTTACGTTGCACACTTGGCCCTCATTGCCCACTTGACATCGACACCGCCTCCCGCACTTGGTGCACCGAATTCCATGTCTCCCGAAGTACAAGCTGCCCTCACGGCTATTACAGCATTGTCTACTCTCGCTTCTCGAAATCAGCACTCGGCCATCGAAGATTTGTCTGCTGTTCTACGTGTTAGGGTCTTGGTTGGCGCTGGTCAGTGGGATGCGGTTAGTGATGTGTTATCTGTCGCAGAAAAGGCATTGCAATTGGTTTTTTATGCTGAACACGAGAACCCTGTACAAAGCCAGGAGGACAAGGCTAAACAAGACCCCGTGGAATCGTTGATAAGATCACATTCGATCACGGCCCAGGACGTGCACAATAGTTCTGCTTCTCAGTCCCAATCTCAGTCCCAGCCCCCCGATGACCCAGTTCCGACAGCCTCCCCTTCCAAGGTGGTCCCACATCCAAAAGCCACAGACGCACTCACGTTGGCACTCACTGCACATCTTCTCATCTTGGGTGTTATTTTTCATACGCACGGGGGTCGCGCGCGTGCTGCTGACGCTCGGCTCACTTCCTTGCATACACTCATGGATAGCGGCGCACTCGTAGGTGGTGATCGATAGATGGATTGGTGGAAGTGTGTCATTTCCTCGCCGTAAAAGCCCTTGTTGATGTTTCGCCCAGATTCCACTTCTAGGACAAGATTCAATCTTTCTTCAGACAACACACCCGCACATTTTATTTTTGCTCGCCTTTCTTGTTTCCGCTGTCGCAAAACGGGACCCCGTCTCTCGCAAGCCCAAAAAGCGAGTATATTCGGAGTGCGGCGTGGTGCAATGTAGAGAAGGTCGGCTTGGTAAAGAGGGTCCTATCAAAATAAACAGTGAGATCCATTTGTTCTCTCAACATTCACTCAACCACAAAATATCACACAGTTCCCTTGTGGGCATCTTGTGGTGATGTGACCGCTGTTGAACAACATGCCCTCAGAATTGAAGCAGACCTGTTGTGCGAACTGGTCACCGTGAACTGTTTCCTGTCAGCCTATTTGCGTCTTGACTACAGCTCTTTCTAGGTGTCGATTCAACGGAGCGACTTTGAAGCCACGGAGAGTGTGAGTTATGGTATCCCCGATATACCCATCTAACGTGCTCCATTCAGCATCTTGCTACATTGATTGCCCATACGCGCACACACGGGTTTTTCCCCATTTATGCTGCCCGCATCCCACTTCTTCATGCACATCTTGCGCACGCGTTGGGCGATACAGAACGTGCAGGAACATGTTATCAGGTCGCTGCTCGTCTCGATGGGGCAGCTCCTGTTGGATCAGGTTCGGCCCTTGAGGGAGGGTTCATAGCCGCCTCTGCCCGAGCCGGCGGAGCTCTTCTCCGTATTGGACTCGCTGTTGCCCCATCATCACGACTACCCTCTTCCAATCAAGCCCACCTCCAATTGGACGCTCCTACCACAGCGCTCGTCAGGGACGCTCTTGCACGCTGTTCGTCCTGCGCCTCTGCCCCGCTTCCAGCGCTCGGCGAGCTCATTTCGGCTGCGCTGGCCAGCGCGCACATCATCCGATCGAAATCGCTGCTCAAACACGCGCTCGAGCTGCTTAGCGGTGCGGGAGACAACCACTTGCGCGCATTGGTCCTCGCAGTGATCGGCGCGCAGTACGTGCACACGGCTCCGGCACACGCGATGGAAGTACTGGCGGTGTGTTTTCACCCCGCATTCATACTTCACATGGTTGAGTATATTGACAGATTTTGAGTACGGACGTCTCCCTGCACGTTCTGGCGATACGGGGGGGTGCAAAACTGCAGTTTGACATGGCACTCAGCGGGAAACCACTTGAAGTCAACGCCAGTGCACATCAAGGTAAATTTCGTCCATCAAAAAATTATTACCTTTCTGACTCGATGTCACAGAATGCCCTGCAGACCAAGGGCGTCTCCATGATCGCCGAGTACCTTGGTACCACCTTTGAATTTTACTCCAACTTTGAGACCACCTTGGCAAGGGTACCGTTCTTTATCTCTTCTTCCCAATCTTGTCGACCTTTCATCAGCTCAAGGTGGATGATTCGGTCGAGAAGATTAACGAACACCACGTCGGAACTTGGACAGGGATGCTTCAGCGCTCCAATCCTCCCATCGCGCACTCCCCTGACAGTCTACATGGACAAGTTCGCGCCATCACAACACAAGTTTGCATGTAGCAACACCAAGATAGAGAACGTTGTTGGCTATCAACTAATGCGCCCGTTCTTTGATCGCGATGCTGTTCGAGAAGTCGTCGAAAAGTGGGAAGAGGTGGGGACTGGCTAAGGCTAGACGGACAGTGATCTCGAATGGACAGACTCATCTATGGGAGGGTCTGATTGTTGTTGGGCTTGGTGTCTTGCATTTCCTTCGCGCTGCTGCCCTGCCCCGTTACGCTCGATGTATCCCGCTGACTTACAGCGCTTTGCAAATTTTATTTTAATCCTAAAACTGACGGAACATACTAATAGCCTGAGATCGTTATCTTTAGGGTTTGTTTGTACCTTACCATTGTTTGTTGATTGTTTGCTCAAATCCTCGCGGCACCGCCCACGTGACCGCTTCCAAGTCAGCATTTCGAGCTCCCATCTCAAGCTCCCCGCCATCTCAAAGCTCTACCCCCAAATCGCGGTCAAACGAGTTGGCTGTTGGCCGCTCATCTCCATCTCTGTCACTGACTTTCGGTCGTGCAGAGATCGCTTCCTGGACTTTTGGTCCATAGGGTCGCCCCGCCACCACCTTGGATAGTGTGGCATTGGGGTTGAAGACCTCTGGAAGTGCCTCTCGTTCTCTAACTCTGGCCGCAACCGCATTCTTACTTACCGTCCGGGACACGAGCACCGAAAACGCCCTCTCGTCAAAGTGTCCATCCGTCTGCACTATTTTGATACGTACGGTATCATGTCCAATCCTTCGTCCCCTGCTGAAGGATCAATATTGTAGTTTTCTCTCCTTTCTCCCTGTCGCCAAAAATGTCTACAACCAACTCGAAATATACTCCTCAAACTCGCCCTGAAAATCGTAGGTGCTGTCTTCGCTGATCTGAATCCTTCTGACTTGAGACTCTAGCTACTCTGAACAGTTTGGATGCCAAATCTATCGCCGTCGGTGCCGACGCTCCCAACGTCTACACGTCACCAAATATGTCCTTTGTCCCCGAACCCCACAATAACCAACAAGAAGTACGCGTTCGAGCCGATGGACGTTTCGGCCCCGTGGATTGTTTTCAGTGGCCGCAGTTGTACTGCGATCGTTATTGCTACGCGGTCTGCATTCGTCGCAAGGAGCTTTACCCATCCTCCGACCCGCTTTCGTGGGCGTGGTATCAACCCAAGCTCGACGATTTTGAAGCCTCACCTGGATTCTCGGCTGGCCCGTCTGCGGTTGGAAAGCTAAGGCAGGAAAAGGCTGTCGGCGTTGCTTCCTTGCAGCCGATAGCATCTCAACGTTACAAGGAGTGGAAGGATACGCGTGGAGACAAACAGGATATCGCCAGTCGGTGGGTCCAATCCCTCAAACACGATATCATGCTACTCCTCAACCATCCTATGACATTTCGAGACGTCGTTATCTTCGTCACTCAAGCCCAACGATATTTCCTTGACATCTTTGCGTTCCTCGACTACGTCATGTTCGTCCAACCTCGTATCGCACACCCTTCCGGTCCTCCCATCCCTGTTCGGTCCCACTGGATGGGATGTTTCACGCCAGACACCAAAATATGCGACGATCTGTTTCATGCTGGTGTGCCCGTATGGCTAATTCGTTCCCGCGACACCATAACGTCTCAAACCATCATTGAGAAACACGTGAAGTTCACTTTCCCCGACCATATTATTCGCAACATATACACCGAACAAGGCAAACAACACTCCGAGGTTCTTCACCATGGGCCAGGCGGGTCCAACCGTCACTACTACACACGAAGCGTATACAGGGGCTCAGGTGCGCCCGAGGCGAATCACAACACTTCAGAGACCACGGTTTCTCAACTCCCCTCGCAAGTGGGCAAAGCGCCTACTCGAGCTCAGATTAGGCGAGCGGATTCAAAGAAACATCGTCCCACGGAGTCAGGTGAGTCAGCTAAGTCGTATTCGTCGAAATTAAGGAGGCTCACCTGACTTTGCAGGGTCATCCTCATCTGACCGTGACAAATGGAAGGAAGTTCGAGTGCCTGAGATGCCGCAGCCGTTTCACACTTGGGAAAATGCGATGAAACGGGTGGACAAGAGCCGTTCTAGAGTGAAGAGAGGTCAGGTTGATCCGGGATATCGTGTCCCTGAACCTGCGCTCTTTGTCGCCACTCTGTCTACTGAGCGCCGCAAGATCTTAATTTTGAACTGGCTTACTATTCGTCCTCACTGGTTTAACCGATTTGACCAGAATCTTCCTATCCGATTTCCTGCGCCCCAACAGTGGCGGGACCTCCTCCGTGGCGTACCATCTAGGGAAACCCTTGAAAATGCGGCAGGTCAAAGTGGTACTCGCCAAAAGAAGCCGGAGAAGTTGGCCGTGTTGGATCTTTTCGGTGACGTGATTGCCGCAATGACGCAGCGAGGGAATACTGCCGATGCATCCGAGGTTGTTGAATGGCATGGAAGTCAAGTCCGAGTCGACTCGCTCACGAACCCACCTACTCGCTTCATCCAGGCCGTTCTGTGGGAGATTTATGAGATTGGTTGGCGATATGAGCTATGTGCCCTCGATCAGGCCATCAATCCTAACATGTGGGCTCAAGACTGTACGCAGCGCCTTTCCCTTCTGCACACGCTTTTCCCTGGTAGCTCAGGTCTGCCGCTTTGGTCCCAGGGGCCTTTGCCATCCACAGCTGGCGACCTAGGATTGACAGACAGCATCGCCGATAACGAAATCGCACTTCGTTCATTTTGTTTTATTCTTTCAAGCTGGCCTGACGCACATCCCTCATTTTCTTGTATTCATCTAGACGAAGGACCCAAACAAGTGCAAGCCTACGAAATCATGTCTCGCGCTTGCCACTTTTATGTTCAGACATTTTTTGATTATTTTGGTCGTCCTCCCCTCGTTCCCCACCGATTTCCTTTGGAGTACAATCAATAGGTAGCCACGTGTAAAGGTTCGACTTATTGTGTAACTTTTGATGATCATTTCTACGCCATTGTTCCATATACACGCCGGCAGATTTTGACCATTTAATATGTGGCATTTGAGTATTCCTATCGGACGTCTAGTGCGATCGTGGTGAGTTCTTCATCTCTCCTCAAGAAGCTAAACATGTAGCACTAGAACCTTGCTTGCCAACCTCATGCTATCCATGCGGGCAGTCGCTGGCATGCGGTAAGTGTCTAGCCAATTGCTCGACACGTGCTGATGAGTATCCTGTGATGACAACGCCTTGAGGGATCGTATTCCTCGTGTCCGGTTGGACTGGACCCTACCACAACCCCAAGTCACGATCCCGTGGCACCCACCCTATACCCCTCATTTTGACCGGAGACAATAAATACTCCTTCGTGCCCGAGCTTTGTCGCTGTGAAAAGGCTGTCCCCGAGATTTCCATCAACTCATTACTTCCATATTTCTGCGCGCACTGTTGAGTGCTAATGGCTTCTAGCTTCAGGTGCCACCCAAGTTGCCCTCGGACGTTCGCCTCGCAGAGAGGTCTGACGCAGCATCGCGCATCGTGCGGGCATTATATTCCTGCTCAAGCCAACGTCTTTGCTCGAGCAAACACATTCCTCTTTGCAGAGGAACCTCCGAGCAAGCGGGCGAGATTGGATGCCGAGGCTGACCAGGTGAGTCAGGAAAGTTGCCGGGAGACATACTTACGTCTCGTGATTTCAGGCTGAAGGGGTTGCGATTGTCGGTTCATCAGCACAGGTGAGCAACCCGAGAAGATCTTTTTAGTGTCTTTGTGAATGCTGATACCGAATTTTGCTCAACTCAGGGCTCATCGATAGACGGACAACTAGCCAACACGGGCGCATCAATCCCTTCGCAGACGCAACCCTGCGCTCCCTGCTCGCCACCTTCTCAAGAAGCGGCTGAGGCGACAGGCAGACAGCCACCCAGCTCTCGGCAACTTCCTCCCGATACCATAGAAGAACCATCTGTGCAAGGCGCGTTGGATTCACCGATCATTGAACCGTCCCTTCCGCCTCGCAACCGACGACTGCCAGCCAGGTTTCGAGACCTGCTTCCTGAGCCTCCTTTACCTGCCGTCGAGCCACAAACAACTTCCGCGTCCACCTCTGGGCTCCCACGCGTGTTTCTCTTCGTGTGGGATTCCTTTACCACGTTGTTCAATAAGTTCGGCATTGCGCGTGCTTACCGCCACCGCCCTTCGCACGACCCCGACTCCTTCGTCTCGGTGGATGATTTGTCTCACCCTCGCGATCCCATTGCTACCAATCCCACAGAGTGTTCCAGTTACTCCGCGCCTTGGCCCTGGCCAAACATGTCTATATGGCGTCTGATGACCTGGAAAAACACAGGCAGCTTTCAGAAGTCAAACGCCGAAGTCACCCGGTTGGTTCATGAGGTCCTGCGTGCGCCAGACTTTGCCGTTCCCGACTTGGCAAATTTTGATGCCTCAAGAGAAACTTCAAGATTCGACGCCGCCGAGAAGAAAATCCCCACTGAGGATGTGTTCGGCATTGACAGGTGGAAACATACATCCGTCAACATTTCTATACCTACCAGGGAAAAACGAAAGGAAGGTAATGGCCTAACGTTTGCCGTGGAAGGGTTCCGTCATAGATCCATCCTCGAAGTCATCCGAGCAGTATTTGCTGAGGCCTCATCCAAGAACTTTCATCTCACCCCTTTCAAAAGACTCTGGAAATCCCCTATCACTGGTCACGAGCAACGTGTTTACGACGAATTATATGCCTCGGACGCCTGGAACCAAGCTCACGACGAAATCATGAAACAGAGAAGGGATGATGGTTGCCAGCTGGAGAGGGTGGTCGCTGGTCTGATGTTCTGGTCTGATTCAACTCGACTCGCTCAGTTTGGCCATGCGTCTGCATGGCCTATTTACCTTTTCTTCGGTAACCTGTCCAAATATGCGCGCTCGAAGCCCGAAGCTGGTTGTTGTCATCCAATCGCATTCATCCCACCTGTAAGTCTGCATTTCCAAGTCCCTCCACGCACTGAGAAACCCATTCAATTAATTAGCTTCCACAATCCATCCGAAACATTTTATCTTCTATCACCGGCAAGAAAGACAATCGTGATCTACTCACCCACTGCAAGCGAGAACTTATTCAAGCGCTCTGGAAAATATTACTCGACGACGAGTTTGTCGAAGCCTACAAGAACGGCATTGTCGTGAGATGCTTTGACGGAATCGACAGGAGGATATACCCCAGGATATTCACTTACTCGGCGGATTATCCCGAAAAGTAGGTACTTTGTTCGATCATGTGGATCAGATCCTCATACTTTGCAGGGTCCTTCTTGCAACCATTCGGGACAAGGGTAACTGCCCTTGTCCCCGCTGTTTGATACCAAAATCAATGTTTCATTGTATGGGGCTTCTCAACGACATATCTTCCCGAATATCTCGAGCCAGAACCTACCTGAAGGACAAGATCATGCATGCGCGACGAGTAATATACGAACTTGGACGACCATTGAATAGCACTGCAGTAGAAACCCTGCTCAAACCCGACTCCCTGGTTCCAACGGTGGTAAGTTTCGTCTTTGCCTTTGACAACGATCTCACCGTTCCACTCAGAACTCATTTTTCGAGCGCCTTGCGCCACTGGGGTTCAACTTGTTCCCAGTTCTTGTGGTCGACCTTCTGCATGAGTTCGAACTGGGAATTATCAAGGCCGTTCTGAAACACTTGCTCCGCATGGTATTCGCTGTCGATCCACTTAATATAGAACGACTCAACGAAAGGTGAGCATGATAACCCCTTGTGCAACAACTATCGTCATTGTGCCTTAGGTTTACCCAAGTATCTGCGTTTGGGCTGAACACCATACGTCGCTTCCCTTCTGACGTGGCGGATATGAGCCAGCGGCCTGCATGGTTTTTTGAGCAGGTGCTTCAGGTATGTTCCTTCGATTGTTTAAAGCCGATGGCTCCACTCATCAGGTTTACCAGTGTTCCATGCCCGTATTTGAAGCCCTCGTTCCCCATGCACACAACTCAAGCATTCAACGCCTCCTATTCCGACTCTGTGAATGGCATGCCTTGGCCAAGCTTCGGATGCACACAGACAGTTCCTTGGTACTACTTTCCCAGTCCTTACGAGCTCTTGGCCAACAGCTACGACATTTTCAACGCAACATCTGCTTGAAGTATGACACCCGTGAGTTACCCATGGAAGCTGCGCAGCGACAGAGAAGGGAAATGGCCAGCCTCAACGCTGGTCGTCGACGGAAGGAGCCACGTTCAGCAATGCTTCCGAAATCATTCAATCTTGATACATACAAGTTCCATGCTCTTGGAGATTATCCTTCAATGATTCGTGCGTTTGGGACAACGGACTCGTACACCACCCAGATCGTAAGTCGGCAGACAATTTTCTAGTACCATCTTCCTCTGACCTGACCACAAAAACAGGGCGAGCAAGCACATCGACAAATCAAGAGGATGTATGCCCTGTCGAACAAAAAAAATACCAGCGATCAATTTGCAAGACAGGAGCGCCGCCACACCCTCTTGAGAAGACAACGTAACCTGGAAGAATGGGCCGATGACACAGTCGACACTTCCCCGATGTTGCATCATTCGATAGCGAAGCAAGCCCGAGGTGACAATGTCTTCAGTCTCCCGCAGTTCATCGCTGATCACACTGATGATCCCGCTGTTGGGGTAAGTAGACCAAATTTTGTGTGCAGTCTACTGACACATGTACGCAAACACTAGCCTCGATTTATACCGTACCTCAAGGATCACTTGCTGTCCAGACTGCTCCACCTGGACTTTGATGGCGATGAGCGAACATTCTCCACCCTTGGCCCCAGATTTGAAGGATTCCCACGACCATGAGGTGGGCTTCTATGGCATGTCATAAATACCCTCTGAGGTTAATCAATCCTCTGCAGATCCTACTTGATTCCAAATAAGGTTTTTCCACAATATACCGGCCATCTGTCAACCATCTGGGGCAGATTCTCGTGCATCTCTTGCATCTTCCTGGCCATCCTGCGACCATCCTGTGACCATCCTGCAACCATCCTGCAACCATCCCCACATTTCTTGTGCCTCTCCCTGGCCATTCTTCAACCATCCCCCAACAAAATACCCAGTTCCTGAAGCAGCTCCAACCCTCATGGGGTGTCTGATCTACTATTCTGAGAGTGATTTTGAAGCCCTAAACATCTTGTTTACCCAGTCTTAAGCTGCTCGTCCCCACACATGTGCGCCTCGTATGCATCCATAATGGGACATGGACACGTGCACGCATGCAGTGGCATGCACGACCACCTTCACTTCAAATCATCCTGCTTTGCATCCGCCCTGGTTGCCGCTTCCACCCTCACCTCTATCACCCACCCATCTCCCTTACTGCACAGAGGGTGGTACCTGGCGACCATCGGCCACTGTTGGCAGATCAACAGTGTGTGACGGTCGCCATGCATCACCAGCTCGCTCTCACTTCAGCACCTGTCACTATCCCCACTTGTTGCAATCCGCTACTATTGGCCTATCTGGTAACCGTTGTGCTATTATTCCAACAGCGCCCGACAGTCCCCATGCATCATCAACCCTTCATTCATCATTGTCATTGTCCTCGTCGCCATCAACTACTTGCACTCACCTTTGGTATGTTCTTTTATTCACCGTTACCCGCTGCATTCACACTCTCGCTGTAGCCCCAGCTGCTTACTCACCTGCGCGTACCGTCATCGTCTCACCATCCCTTGTTTGTGGTCACCAATATTTATACGACGCCTTGAGAAGTAAAAAGTTATATACATAATGTAGCCGGTACTCCCGCCACCCCAAGTACCTTACTTTGCATCACCCCCAGCAGGCCCACTTCGGGTGGATTGCGCACCTACTGAGGTTCCAGCTCCAGAGTCGTTGCCAGGAAGGTAAGCGTTGGGATACATGAACTGTTGTCCATACCTGAAGCACGCAGACGGATCGAAAGATGGACCCTCACCACTGGTAGGTTGTCCAAACATCTTGAAGAATGTGGATGCATCGAAAGCGGGCCCTTTTTGCCCCTCGGCGCCGGCAGACAAGACAGAGGGACCTGCACCAGAGGGATCCATATCTGGAAACATACCCCACCCTCCATACGGACCAAAGAAAGGGCCAGGATATCCGCCAAAGCACGGGCCCATGCCAGGAGGCCCAAACCAGCCGGTAGGGAAGGGAATGTGATCGTGACCTTGCTGGGTGGGGGTGGGGTTCTCGGCAGCCTGAGGCTGCGCGACAGTCTTTGCAGGGGCCTCGGAGGACTGAGGCTCGTTATGCAAGGGCTCTTTCGTCTCACAAGGGGCGGTAGGAGAGTTCTCTGGCTTCGCAAGTGGCACGGTGTAGCCTGAAGGAGGGTGGGTTGCCTCGGTGGCAGGGTCGCTGAGGGGGCCTGGGGTCTTGCCGCCCGGGGAATGCGTGCTTGCATCTTTCGCCATCGGACCACACTCGTCAGGCGGTACTATCTTGGAATCCGCAGAAGGCGTTCGAATTGGTGCGTTTGCCGGGTGCTTGCGGTGTGTGAAGGGATCGCTACTTTCTTGTCCCGCACTTATCTTCCTGTTTGTCACAAGGCGGGGTTTTGGTCGTTCGCAAATCTTGGGTGCCGGTTGAGCAGGGGCGCCCACCGCGGAAGCGCCATGGGCATCACCACCTCCCTGCGAGAATCAGTCTCCCCGTTCCAATACATAATGTAGAAGCTCACCTTGTCATCCGATGGTGCCAGAGGCGCCGCAACACGAATTCTTCTCGAAGAGCGCACAGGCGCGAGCTTTCCCTTGTCTCCCTGCACGAATTAATTTCTATTTCCATAGTGAACAATAGAGAAAAGCTCACCTCGTCATCCGATGACGCCGCGGGCGCCACAATGTGACCTCTTTTCGATGAGTGTGCGGGAGCCTTCCCTTTCGCTTTGTGGTTGTACGATGCCGGTCGCACCTCTACGTACATGCGCCGCTTTGGAGGACGCGAAGCGAGCTCACCCTTGGCCTTGCGTTTGTGAGGGTTTGGCGCATCGTCACCATCGGACTCCAGGGCTCCGTCAGAACTTGTTTCGTTTTCGTCTTCATCCTCATTCGCATCCTCGGCACCTCCGCTCCGCTTATTACCACCTTCCTCAGGATTAAACTCTGAGCCGGATGGGGAGCTGATGTCTTGTACTTCGGCCTCAGACAACACATCCTTCAGCTCAGATTGCTCCTGGGCAGGGCGGCGCTTTCGAAGCGGCAAGACTCTCTTCCTTGCCGGAGGATTCGCGACCTTCTGAATCTCATCAGATTCGGAGAGAGAGAGGATGTCAGAGGTGGAGGGCTGAGCGGGTGCCTTTTGCTTGCCCATTTGCTGCAAACCGTCGTCCTCAGAGTCAGGGACAATGATCGTTTCCTGGGGTGGGGGGTTGTTCTTCTTTTTCTTGATGTGCGTTGCGACTCGATTGACCACACGAGGGGGGCCGGTTCGATCAAAGCTTCCATCGGCAAACATCCGTTTGCCGAATTGGTGTGGCGAGTCGAATTCTGGTGCAGCCCCGATGATGACCGGCAATTTACGTCCGCGCAGGTCCGCTATGAAAAATGAGCAATCCGAGGGACAAAATATAAGAAACGTACACACCAATCAACTTGGGTTCATGCTTGAAGTACAAGCCACCTTCTTTGGGGCTTTTGTTGAAAGCGCCAATGAGAATCGAGCACTCCGCCAGCGACAGATCTGAGATGCCCTTTGACCCTGCCTTGGAGCGCGGGCGATCCTCACCGGGGAAGGGAACAGAATCGGGGAAATTGTGGCATATGACGCCACTACTTGCGAGCTTGCTCGGTAATCCCTTCCAAGGGAAAAGCTTTCGGGAGGCCCACTCACATCCCAACTTTGCTGGCCCACGAAGGTTATGGTCAGCTACTCCTACACAGAATGGAGGACAAAGAACTCACTCAGCGCATTTACAAATACGCCCCGGAGGTGGGCATGATCTTCCATCTCACCGGTCTCAACGATCTCAGGCTCGTCGCCGCCATCTGCTAGCTCTTTTGTCGCTGTCGAACTCCCACCGACCAGGCCATCAAAGGCCAGGCTAACGTTCGCCAGAGATTGTTTATTGCTGTACAATCATATAAGTAGTTACATCGCTAGTAGGATCGAGACACTTACTAGATATGAGTCTTGAAATGAGCTAGCACTTCATTATCATCTGCGCGACATCTTTCAAGGAAAAACTGCGCAGTACATGTCAGAAGAGATTAACGAACAGAAAGGTAGGGAACTCACGTTTGCGGCCCCCGGGGATGCGTACACCTGCCCAAGCGAAGAATCTTGATTCACGACATTCCCAGCCATGATCATGACCGTCTCGAACGCATGCGCCTTCGCCATGCTGGAGAACTTCAACTGCGATCAGTACGGGTTAATACACAATCGAACAGTGCTCGTACCGCTTGACAATGGTGTTTCGCAAGCCGGAAGAACAGCGCTTGCCTGTGACCAACCGATTTACCCTCGTCGTTACAGTTCTCTGCGTCGTCGAAATCGTTCAGAATATTTTGCCATGTCCCAGGGTATGCCTCTTGAAAAAGCGCGTAACACTTTTTTATTGTTTGTACTAGTAGCGGTGATAATTAGAGTCATGTGTACACGATAGCCGCGTAACGTACCAGGCGTGGAAGTAGTGATGTCGACGCGTCCTATCCTCGCAATCTCCTGTTCCTTGTTGGCCGCATGAAACTTCTGGTACGAATTCCAAAAGTTGGATGCGCAAGAGCGGCCGAATTGTCTCATAAACCGGTTGACTACTTGATGAAAGGGCAGGCCCACCCGGTCCGCCAGCCGACTGAAATCTGAGTGTATGCCTTGGAATCCTTCGTCCAGCATGTTTGTGACACGCGCGGGGGTACGCCCAAGAGCGCTCGCAGCCTTGTCACCCTTGTCCATGGGATCCGTAGCGACAGTGGATGGTTGCGAGTGAGCTTTTGATCGCAAGGAGGGAGTGGGCGTGTCGGGGCGTTCAGGTACCTCAAAGTCGACCGCATCGTCGTATAGATCCCAATCAACGAGAGTCGACAGGGGAGGAGGGATTGCGCTACGAGGCGCTTGGGGAGTCTTCTCGTTCGCCCCGTCCGCTGTCTGTGGAGGGACCTCTTCGACTTCGGGAGTGGCGGTGACAGCATCATTTCTTGCCGCGCCCTGGTTGGCGAGGGAGGTTCTCTCGGCAATGGCGTCGGCAAGAACCTCTTTGAGATCGAGGAGACGGGGGGCTGGAGGGACTGCATAACGACGGTCTACTCAAAAAAAAAAAAACTCGGAGAATAGCGGTAAACTCACTGTGTGATTCAACTACTCCTGCCGGCTGGGCAGACAAAGAGCGCATCGTGGCATCGCGCAAAGGGTTGGCAGTACCAGAAGGGGATCTTTCTCTCTGCGGTGGCTCTGCAGATAATAAGTCACAGCGAGAAAGTAGCGAGACGGGGCGACTACATACCGGAAGACTTCTTCTTGCAGGTCAGGTAAGGAGATTGACTCGGGACACCGTCGAAGAGAGCACTAGCGCACAGCGGGTGGACAGTTGCCTGTGTCGTCTCTCCAGTTTCTGCGTGGGGTGCGGCGCTATCCTGGATCAAGCAGGCTCGGCGGGCGCCGGCGTTGCACACAAGGCCCGAGTCGCGTTCGGTGGCCTTCACCTTGGAGTGCAGGCAAGTTGGCGTCTGTACCGGAGGTGGAGAGGGCTGTTTTCATCCACCCCCGATCTGTTCATCAGGCATCGCGATCAAGGGAGGAGGTTGGAACGGGTCACGGTCGGGTACATGCATGGTTTCAGAATCCATCAGAGTCGACGCCAAGTAGCCGGGTGAAAAGAGAGATGCGTGTGCACCACAATGACCAGACTCGAGCCTGGTGAGGTCTCCCATTTATTTATCTGTTGCCGGGTGTTGATCGTGCTGGAGACAAGGTAATAAAGAAGCTGTCAGCATTTGCACGCACCGAGCACAAAGTACTCACACTGTCGGGCCTTAGTGACTTCCTATTTACAATGAAACTTGTCAATGTCAGCTCTCTCCGCGATTCATGCGTGCGAATGCGCACCTAAAGGTAGTTATAGTGATCACCAAGTGCTGCCGCAGAGGCGAGGTAAATTACCTATAATGAGCGTCCAGACGATCAGCTTACCTATGAGCACGTGTGTAGTTGGCCACCTTGGCAGAATCAGCCGCTCCCTGCATGCCCACGTTACTTCAGTGGGGCATGGATGGCCAGGAGAGCAGGAGCGGGACTTGGAGGAGAAGTAAGAGAAGTTGTCGGTATCGGAGGGCGTCGGAGGTCACATCGATGGGATCGGGCTGCCCTTGTGACAGTGTTGATCAGGCCAATGCGTTCCCGTCGGTGGTCCGCGGTTAGCGTTGGGGATGTGTCCGTGGGGGGATGGCAGTCTCGAGGTGGATGGCAGTCTCGAGGCAGTCTCAAGGTGTTCACGTGCAGTTGCACATTGCCGGCGTTTGCCACCGATTTTGCCTTTACCTCATGAGGCCTTCCTTCATCCCAAACGAAGCTCGGTTCGCTTCAATTCACTTCGCGGCAACACTGCCAAGTCGCCTTCGTTCGAAGATCAGTAACCTTGTTTGGCAAGAACGTCGATCTGCTCAGTTGATTCATTGCGCTCAGCGTGCAAGTAGTGACTTGTCAGGTAAGTTGGTACCTCTTCCTGAATTCGACGCTGCACTGCTGACCGCCCGCGGTTGCTAGCTCTTGTCCTCGGATGTTAAACGGCGTCTCTATCGGATGCGGCGCGAGGCGACTTCAAGTTCTTGCAACTCTCCTCAAGAATGCAGCGCAAAAGAAGTAGCGTCCTGGACGAGCAGAGTTCATCCGCGGGCGAGTAGACTCTGGCGGGTCAATTTGTGGTACGACCTACATTGTACTGATGGAGCTTCTTCTCCCAGGTAGCGTGGCTCGATTCCTCGGACACCGTCAGGTATTCCAAGTTGGAGCGTTGAGCCGCCGCAAACTGGCATCGTGCCCAGTGCCCAAGAGGAAATATAAACTCTTGATGCTCAGGTTTGTCCCTTCCAACCCCGTTCACCCAAAAATACGCCCTAACTGTTACGGTTATATGTTCCTTCATACTCTTGTTGTTTCCTATGCGCGCTGCTTACTCTTTTCCGCTTACTTGACGCTTACGCGTTCTTTTGTTTCTCTTCATTTCCGATGCTGCGCATCTTTTACTCATCTTCTTTGACTAACGCTGATGCGTCCTTTGTGCTTATTCATTTCTTCTTATCAACGCTGACGCGTCCTTTGTTCTCTATTGTTCCAAGACATTCCACGCTTACGTGTCGCCGAGTATATAGTCCATTCGTTTACAACGATGTACTCTATTCTCGATCTGCGCAATCTAGCGTACTCTTGAGTCACCCTCAGTCTCTCAGTCCCTCAGTCCCTCAGTCCCTAGTCCGCCTCTTTGGCGTGGTCCCTCGTCCCTTCGTCCCTTCGAGCTGAGTTGTACCTCTTCGTGAGTGTCCTGCTCGTTGGTAAGTCTTTCGACCTAGTCTTGATCCACTTGAGGTACACTCTGCGTAACACTAACTCACTGATATGACCGCTACCGATCAATCTGCCCGTCCCTCTGACCACGCTGCTGGCTCCATCCTGGTTGATGAGACCATGAACGGTTCGTGTGCATAGCGTCTGTATTTTTTTGTGCACTAACTCCACATTCTTTCAGCTCTTGCGGAGCTCCTGGGCCGCGTTGAGTTGTCAGAGGAACGGGTGACACAAATCATTGTGGCAGTCCGCGCAATCACCACAGATGTCGCCCCGTCACAATCCACCGGTAAGATTCCTCAATTGAACCGCGGGATACATTCACGCACTGATCGGATTCAGATGTTACCGTGTCCCCCTCCTCCGGTAAGATTCCTCGATTGAACTGCAAGATCCATTTGTTCACTAATGCCAGATTTAGGTGCATGCGTCCCATGCTCGCCGTCTCCTGACGACGCCGGCCTTGCCCCCACTGACACAAACGGCGGCAAGCCTCTTCCGAAGGAGCCCGAAGTCGCCCCGAAACAGTGCAAGATCCCAGCTAGGCACTACGAGGTCACTCACAACGGCGTCAGCTTCGTCGTTCCTTCTGCGGATGAACCACACCCATTCTACCTGGTTACGAAGGGTAAGATGGTTGGCATTTTCTCTAGCTGGTGCGCAAAATTTCCTTGATAGTCTTACGCAGTCGCTAACATAAACGCCCAGGGAGAAGGTGTCGCCTTTGGTTAGCCGTGTGAGCGGTGCTACCTATCGACGCATTGAGGCCGGCGCATCTATTTCTCAGGCTCGCCAATTGATGGAGAGGGCGATAGAAGATGAGGTAGTTACTGTCATTGGTTCCGCGGTCTCTCCTTCGACTGCCTTGTAGTGCGGTTGCCCTACCTTTCGGCTGTAAATCTGTACTTGCTATATCTGAAGTCATGAATGAATTCGGTGGTCCCGCGTCGCGCTCCAGTACCACTATCAATGATCATCGTTCGAGTACCGCCAGGAAGACGAGGTATATACCGTGCAAAGAATAGATAGCTACACTGTTGCTACAGGGAGGTCCAGGGCGAGGGATAGTAAATAGTGTCGGAATGGTGCCATGTCTCGCTCTTCAAAGCCAGTTGCCTCACACCCACGGAAAATAGCAACGATCTGGGCAAGGACCCATAGTCCACAGTCCACAGCATTTGTCTGCAGCGCGGTAGTCTGTAGACGTTAGAGTGTATCGAGGCACGGAAAGTGCAAACTACAACTTACTGTAATAGGTACGGCGACCCATTGGCCTACATGCCTCAG